>BPLR01002576.1:0-83959 GCA_021605095.1 Caerostris extrusa
GCAAGATAAGTTTTTTAAGGGTAGGTCCCACAAAGAGCTCAATATTCTGGATCTATAGTTTAAAGTGACATGAGCCACTAGAAACATCCACTGCACCATCACCCCGAATCATGTGGCCCTCTTAAAAGCACTATTCACTGGCCAACAATTAATGCCGTTAAAAATTTCCATGCACAGGACCTAAGCCAAACACCACCCTCCCCCGGCTCTGCCTCGTGGTGCGAATTTTTTCAGTCATATAGGCAACCACATATGTTGAGCGTCTTTTATAATAAAAGCATTATTAAAAGTAATTCAGATTTTCTTGAAGTATTCAAATTACATTGAAGAATTTTTTTGCATATTTTCAATTTAAATATCCGCGTCTGTCGTTGCCAAAGATTGGCACAAACTGTACTAAGTGCCTTGTTGGGCTCGAGAGAACTATGCGTACCTCCTGAGGATGATCAATCAAAATTTCAATGGAAATATGTAGGTAGAGTGTAGTTTGTCCCTTCCAATGGTGTCCACTTATTAACGCTACATTTACTATATCTCTGTTGCTTCAATGAAGAACAACTTAAATCAAATAACTCAGTAGTCATATAAAGCAAAGTTATCTTTTAAAATATTTATTTCAGATTCAGCATCAAAGTAAATATAATAACACATTTTTTTTTTTTTTTTTTTTCAAATCTTACATGCATTGATGATAATCTATCAAAAAAAAAATTATCACCATCATAATAAACCATTTGTAGTAAAATTTTAATGTTCAAGGTTTGGTTTGATTCTGTCGCTCTACGGTCATCTTATGCACACTTTAGGCTAAACAGACCGGGACGACAGGGACACGGGAGTAAACCTCCCATGTCACTGCCGGGACTCGAACCCGGAACCTGTGGTACCGAGCGCCAGAGAACTAGCTACTCGGCCATTCAAGCCCCTTAATGTTGAAGGACTTGATATTTAGTCATATGCATCGAGTACGCAGATAATTAAATACGCTTGGACGTTATTTCTATGTATATTTTTTATTCTTAAATTTTTAAATAGGATCATGCATAAGAAAAGAAAGATATTTAAATATTGGGCTCATACGTTTTAGTCAAAAAAAAAAAAAAAAAGCGTAAAAAAGCTTTGAAAAAATATACTTTATGAAAAATATTAATGCTGACTAGAAAATTAAAAAATATTTTTTTAGTCTATTTAAAGCACTTTTTTGTGGAAAAAAGAATCTTACATAAGAATATTATTTTGAGGATTTGGAAAATCAATGACAATAATATTTAAATGAATATTAAAATATGATAGCATGCTTTTTTGATCCTACTAAAAATTACCAAAGATTTAAATTAATCCTATTATTGTTATTTATCTAAAGCAGGGGTAGCCAACCGAAATGATCTTGCGGGCCATTTTTAGAAATGCATCCTAACTCCGCGGGCCAAATATAAAATTATATATCCCCCTATTAGATTTAGACCCACTATAGACATTTTTTTGAAGTGAAAAATTTAAACATAATGAGTTATTATTAGTATTGTGTTTATTATTTTTACATGTAAACATAGATAATATAATAATAATGATACTAAAACGCACGTTGAAAAAGATGTATATAACACTAAAAATGAAATATAAAAAAAAATATAAATATAACGAAATAAAAAAAGGAAACCGGTAAAAAGTATTTATTTTACTGAAGTGCAATATTTGTTTCACCACTCATCATGAGTTAACAGAATATAATTTAATTATTCTCCAAACTTATAACTGCGGCAAAACTCAAAATGACACAGGCAATAGCTATCACATATATATTCTGCAAGAATATTGTTTTAAAATCAAAGGTAATTTTCTCATAATTTCGACAGTTCAGTTTCAGAAATAGGGATGCACACATAATGTAATTTTTTTAATACATTGGCTTTCCCTAATTTGGCCATTATAAAATAAATATATTTTCGTAAAAGTGTGGCAAAATCTCACCGGCTGGAAATATGTTCAAGGTGGCCCACGGATTGGCCATCCCCTGATCTAAAGAATAGCAAGGTTTAAAGAAAATTAAAAGTACTCTTGATGAGTACTTAATGGAAATTAAGTGTAAATACTTAGTGTAAAGGCGTATTATTTGAAAAGTATCCATGTAAAGTATCCATTTGTAAAGTATCATCCATGATGAGTATAATTGAAATTAAGTGTAAATTAGTATAAAAGGCGCATTATTTCAAGTATCCATGTAAATACTTAATCTAAAGTATCCATGATGAGTACTTAATTGAAATTACGTGTAAATACTTAGTATAAAGGCGCATTATTTCAAAAGTATCCATGAGGAGTACTTAATGGAAATTAAATACTTAGTGTAAGCGTATTATTTGAAAAGCATCCATGTAAATAATGTAGTATCCATGATGAAAAATAATGTAAACTTAGTATAAAAGGCCATTACTTGCTTTCTCAGGAAGTATCCTTACTCCATGATGAGTTAAGTGTAAATACTTAGTATGGAAAGGCGCATTACTTTCAAGTAAAAAAAGAAGTATCCAAAATACTTAGTGTTAAAGTATCCATGATGAGTACTTAATGGAAATTAAGTGTAAATACTTCCTTAGTGTAAAGGTGTATTATTTTGAAAAGTATCCATGTAAATACTTAAAGTATCCATGTGATGAGTATTTAATGGAAATACCACGATGGGGGTATTTTATGAAAGTATCCCTATTAATACTTAATGTAAAATATCCATAATGAGTACTTAATGGAAAGTAATACGATGTATTTCATCAAAAGTAATGAATCTGAATATTTTAACGATGTGTATCCATGATGAGTACTTTATAAAAATCATTCATCATTAAAATGTTCAGCTAGATGTGTATCATAAAAAGTTCAAAAGTGTATGTCTTTAAAGTATCCATGATGAGTGTACTTAGAAAGTATTCACATTATTAAAGTATCCATAATGAGTACTTTATCATAAGTTTTTTCAACATGAATACTTAATAAAAAAAAGTAACAAAACCATGTTATATAAATAATACCACTAATTAATTAATAACTATTCATGAAATAAATATATTGTAAAAGTGTGATAAATCACACGGGCCGGAAAAATTTTCAAGGCGGACCGCTGGTTGGCCACCCCCCTGATCTAAAGGAAATGTTATCAAAGATTGTCCACAATTTTAAAAGAGAATCTGCATCGTTCCAAGAATAATATAGTATGTGAAAATATCTAATAATTTTTCCACCGTGTATACATATATTTCTGAATAAAAATAATAGTAAAATTTCAAACAAATGTTGCCATAGTTTATTCATTTTTTGTATTCGAACATTAAACAAGCCAGTGAAATGATGGACCCCAATTGAAAAGCTATGTTCATATTTGACGCGTGCCGATAAAATCGTCCGATATTAAAATAAGTCAAAAACAAAAAATCAAGTGTGGTGGTCAGCACAGAGGAAAAAAAGAATAAATACATAATTAAAAGAAAATAAGTAAATACTGCCATCGAATTCGAAAAAGTATGTGGGAGTGGAGGGGGAGGGGTCATGGGATATTAGCGTTCTGAATACAACCGGAAAGAAGTACGAAAAAAAAATCATAATAAAAAAAAAAAAAGAAACTATTTCCCGCAAAACAAAGAACTGCATAGAGAAGAGTGGAAGAGAATAAACTGGTTGAATCATTCCGCGCTCCCATTGGTCGATCCCCTTCACGTGACCCCGAGCCATCATGACTATCGAGTGTAGAAGATGGAAAATCACGACGATCACCTGAGCTGACGCTCAGGAAGCAGCAGCCTCTCTGGTGTGTGCTATAACTGCGAGAAGAAATCGTTTGTTTATCCTCAATTTCGTTCTGCTTTTAGAGTTAAAGGTAAGTTGAAATTGTTCTTTCTCCCCCTGTTGCTTTTTTTTATACAATATCGGGTTAATTTTGCAGATGTTTTGAGAAATTGGTAATTCAAATACTTAAATAATTTATAGAGATTAAATAAATTAAGTAATTTAAATGTTTTTTGAAGAGGTGTGTTTTTTTTGAGAAGTACAGTTGTTTAATTTAGATTTTTCAAAATTAAAAATTCAAATATTCAGTTTATGTCGTAAATATTATTAATTAATTATGAGAGATTCTTAAATAAAAATTTAATTTAAAAATGATTAATCATTTAAAGGTTATGTAATTTTTTGAAAATGTTTTTCAGTTAATTATTTAGTTTATAGTAATTTTTAGAAAACTCTATATTTATTAGAAAAAAAAAAAAAAAAACCATTCGTAATTTTTTATTCAATTACAAATTTAAAAGTACAGTCTGGCTTAATTTAGATTTTTCTAAAATTAAAATTAAAAAGTAGAATATTCAGTTTATGTCGTAAATATTATTAATTAATTTAAATACTTTCTGTGAAATTTTATTCTTAGTGTTGTAATAAAATTTAAGTAATTTAAAAAATGATTAATCATTTAAAGGTTATGTACATATTTTGAAATAACCGTTATTACCAGTTATATTATTTAGTTTATAGTAATTTTTATGTAAGAAAACTCTTATATTTATTAGAAAAAAAAACTATTCGTATGATACGTAATTTTTTATTCAATTACAAATTTAAATATACTCAAATTGTGTAGAGAATTTTCAATATTTTTTCATTTTTGCACATCTTTGAAATGGAAAAACAATTTTTTAAAGTTAAAATTAAAATATTTTATACGTTTCGTCTTTTATGAAATTGTTGATTTACGTATTGTCTTTATTTTACTTTTTATTTTTTATTTTATTTTTATTTTTATTTTTGCTTTTGAAACATACAATAATGAAATAATATTGCATATCTATAACTCATGGAATATAGGGTAAAAATAAGGTAAAATCTCCGTTATGTTCAATTCATTTTTTTACCGTAAATGTCGATAAAAATTAATTTAAAAATGCATTGCTTTTTCTAAAGAAAATCGGTCAAATTTTTGTGCTATGATACTCCTGATTTTTATTATTATAATAAATAAGATTATAAATTGAGGAAATTTTTAAAAAAATTTGATTGTATATATTTAAATATTTGTAGTTTTTCGTCAATAGTTTTCATTTTAAAAACTTGCTTTCAAATATGGAGTTTTTGTTTATTATACATTTAATTACATGTATTTCTATGGTGAATATTTATTTTTTTTATCACGATATCTTCATGCATATATATGAAGTATACATATATATAGTTATGAAGATATATTTATTATGTATATATATATATATATAGGTATATCTATATATGCATATATACCTAGGTAGGAAGATATGCATAGGTATGAAGTTACCCTTCATATCAATGCACTAGCTCTACATACACATAGGTATGAATTGAAGATGGAGAAACTCATACATATTACTCATAGTATATTTTCATACTTATGTATATATAGATACATGCGTATGAAGATATATATATATATATATATATATATATATGAGTTCCAGCATTTTCAATGTAAGGTTGTTTCTAAATAATATTTTGTCATCAAAAACGTCTTTAAATCTGACAAACATTATGCAATTATACTTTAAGACGTCTATTTCAAAATTTCAAAAATACTTAAACGGAACTTAAAAGACACAAGGAAAGTACAGGTGAAACCTTCAGCTCCAAATTATTCTCTGCAATTCAGGAAAATAATGGAATTGCACAAGATTTTTAAATATTTCTACGAAAAGACTTAAATTTTCAGCGGTTTCGTGTGCATCCTAGTGACAAGTATTAAAAATCATTACGACGGGGCACCTTTTTCTCCACATGACTACCAACCAATGAATAAATCAAGCGCTAACCAAATAAACAATGTTCCCAGGCATTGTTCTCTCAGAAAAGCCAGAGTGTATACGAACTTCGCCGATTTTTCTTGTCTGTGCATTCAATCGACAGAAGACTATTAAAATGTTTGGGTTTGTTCGTATACATATACATCAAAGTTACGCAGATCGCTGCCAGCCATTGCTTTTCTAGCTCACATAACATCACATGCCCATATTATTTTTAAAATAAATGCACGTTATAAGTAATTATTTAAGAATATTTCAGATTTTGATAAAGGACTAACACATAGAATTTGATCCAGTTATAAAATGTGATTATTTAACTACTTAAATAATTAGAAAAAATATTATTTAATTTTATGTAACTTATTGCAAATATATTAATTAATATATTATGTATACGAACTTCATCCATTTTTCTTGTCTGTGCATTCAATCGACAGAAGACTATTAAAATGTTTGGTTTTATTCGTATACATATACATGAAAATTACTCAGACTGCGGCCAGCCATTGCTTTCCTAGCCACTATAACATCACATGCTCATATTATTTTAAAGAATGCACATAATAAGTAATTTTTAAAATATTTCATATTTTGATTAGAGATTAAGACATGGTATTTGATCTGGTTATCAAAAAGTGAATATTTAAATTTTTATTTTTATTTTTTACATTTTTTCATTAATTTATAAAATAATAAAATGTATGAATTAATTTTTTAAAATTAATCACTAAATCTAATTTGGGCTGATGGCCGAGTGACTAGTGCTCTGGCGCTCGGTGCCACAGGTTTCCGGGTTCGAGTCCCTGGCGGTGCCATGGATGTTTGTAGTGGTTCGAATCCACTTTAAAAGAAGTTCCCGGTCTAATACGACTGTAGAATGTTGGGAGTAGGGCTGACAAACCTACCCCGTAAAAAGAAAACATCTCCTGTCTAGAAATCTGCCAGTAGACAGAAGGACTTGGCCCCCATAGGACTGTTGCGCCACTGATGATGATTATTTAAATATTGGGAAAAAATATTAATCAATATTAGGTAATTCATTGCAATTATATTCATCTATTGCAAATATATTAATTAATATTATGTATTTATTTTTGCCAGTAACGCACGTTAAGATAAAAAGTTCTATTTATGCAGTTTTTTTCAATTAATTTATTTATTATCCTAATAACAAAGATGCTACAGGCTACCGAATCATTAACCATTGGCAAATATTTATTTCAAAATTCATTACTTTTTTTATGTGACACATCGACTGATACGTTTCTTTTAAATTTGTATTCAACGAAGCAGTTCTTACTAGAAAAATGTAAGCCTATTTTGATAAACAAAAAATAATAGGCAGGCGTGAAAATTAAATAATCTAAAATTTATTTAATATAATATATAATATAAGTAAAATTATTTATCAATCACTTTTGCGCTAATTATTACAAGATTTACAACAAATAGTTACAGGCTTATTAAATGAACGTAATATACGTAAAATGTACTATAAATGTAATATACGTAAAATAAATGTAATATACGTAAATACTATAAATGTAATATACGTGTAATGTTAATAAATGTAATACCTTATCCTTTATTCAATTTTTTTGGTATTTAAATATTTATATCAATTTTTATTACTCAGTAATATGTTATATGATAGATGATTAAATTAGATGATGTCTTCATAAATATGTACACACATATGTAAATATATATATATATATCCTATGTTGATGAAAGAAGCTCATTGACTCCAAATAGTTTACTAGATATAGTTAGGCCATAGCTCTAAAATTATCTATTAACTCATACAAAATACATACAAAATGTAATTAATAATAAATTATTTACGAGTTACCATTAGTGAAAATGATTTGATATTCTTAAAATCATAATTTATAAAATTATTAATCTAAATACTTGCTTATGTACTTTATCAGTCCTATTAACGGAACACTGGTTTTTATGATAGTAAGATGGAGTTTTTTCAATTTTAATAACAGATAATGAAAATAAGTATGAAAGATAAAAAATAATTAAATATTCATTGCAAATTTTTAGTTATACAAAGTAGATCGCTAGGAATGCTAAACGATAGCAAACGAAAATAAATAATCAATAACATTTTAATAACTTTCACGTTTTAGCATATTTGAATTGCAAATTCTAGTATAGTATCAGACGACATAATTAGAAAAAACAGAATTTTTATTTCTTGCACGGTATTGAGTCTGACTACATATATATATAGTCATAATGTTTTGCTCTTGAGTGTATATGTATATATATATATATGTATATATATTATACACTCAAGAGCCAAAACATTATGACCACTGTCAATAACGAGTTGGCCCACCTTTGGCGCGCAACACAGCTTCAACCCGCCTTGGCATGGATTAATACCAACACTTAATAGCAGTTAAATACCACTTCCACCTGATCACGTGCCTTCCACGTCATCCAGGCGAGTTCATTGCAAAAATGTAGGTGGTCATAATGTTTTGGCTCTTGAGTGTATATTGGTAGATACGTTTAAATCGTCTTTATAAAAATACGCTGGGACTTTAAAATTTGTAAAAGTATCATTTAAAAAATTAACCTACAATTAAACAAACTGATACCTTCTATGCATATTAAGTGATAGTGGAGTGCAGTTTTGTAAAATAGCGTTGCAATTTTCGATAAATAAGTAAAAAATTGTCCTTCGTCAGTATTTAAACAAAAAGCTATATGTCTGCTGTACTTTCAGATTGGAAAGTGAACTCAGTACTCATAATCGAGAATAGAGTACTAGTTTTAAAACTATAAAATTAATACTTTTAAATACAGAGGAACAGCATTTAAATGATATATATACTAGAATTTCGTACTTTTTTTCAATGAATACTTATTGACCTTCTTGGAGCACAGTTTGGGAAGGCTGCTTTGATTGATTAACTCTTCAAGCGTACGTCGAGATATAGACAGTTTATCTCTAAGGGTTCCATTCTATTAACTCCGTC
The DNA here is from genome assembly GCA_021605095.1 of Caerostris extrusa. Classification (NCBI taxonomy): domain Eukaryota; kingdom Metazoa; phylum Arthropoda; class Arachnida; order Araneae; family Araneidae; genus Caerostris; species Caerostris extrusa. The sequence goes on from BPLR01002576.1 coordinate 8,810, forward strand.
GTACAGCGAAGCCTTTCTTATATCACTGCCTGCCAGGGTGAGTTTAAGGCAGACTTGTGCAGACATGTGAACCGTGCACACAGACTGCAAACTGATCATGGACCGCATCAAAAATAAAAATTCATAATTGTCCGTTATATTTTTGTTTTTCATTAATTGTATATATATGTATATAAGAATTTAATGTTGACATTAAATTGATTTGAGAGAAGTTTTTAGAATTTAGTCCAATATTTGTATTAAACATGCATCTTCTTGTTATTAATCTTTTATATTTTATCTATTAATTTATTTTAGTTTTTCTTAATTTCTTCTTAGGAATATTAAGAATTACAGTGTCTGATTCACCCCTAAACCTTATTTATTAGTGTCAATTACAAAAGTGATTAGTTCAGATGGTTTCTACTTGCCGATTTTTTTTTTTTTTTTTTTTTTTTTTTTTTTTTTTTTATTCTTGTCTATTAAAGACTTTTTGCTCAAAAAAAAATTTCATCCTTTATTTATATATTTTTTCTGCTTTATTTATTTTTTACTCACATTTCTTCAAGTTTTATTTTTGTAATATGAATTATTACAATGTCTTGCTCATCCAGTCTTATTTAGTAGTGTCAAATATTTATATATGAGCAAAACCAACTTTCAATAAAAGTAGAAATTTGGGTTGACAATTAATAAAAATCTGTAATATTTTTTTCTTTTCTAATGCAGCTGGCAAACACTTAGACAGCTGTCTTGAATACCTTAAGGCAAAGCGCTGCACAGATGTTACTCACTTTGCATTACCCAGAGGGGCGCGTGTAACTAAGAATAGTGTCAAATATGTAAAATTGATTAGTTTCTACTTATCGCTTTTTTTTTGTTATTCGGACCTAAAAATATTTGTTGAGCCAAAAGATGGAACTTTTAATAATTAATTCGTTAACGAACTCAGCTACTTTGTTGAGCTTTGTTTCATTCATCCCATAAAAAATTCTAAGGATCTTTGAACCAAAATTTGTCGATGCATAATATTTTTTATAGCAAACGAAATGAGACTCTTATTTAACTGTAAGAAAAATAACGAAGCTAGCAGCCCTTTCATCAAATAAGCGCATTACTAAAAAAAGTTCTTATCTCTTAGTATACAATACATTAAAAATGATTAAATGTTTACTTTTTATAGAATGCAATCATGTTCCATATTATAATATTTCTGACAAAATCGTTGCTTTTGTTTCGCTGTCTGCATTATTATGTTTCGATTTCATTGAGATTGTATTAAAGATTTAGACGAAGGACTGAAATATGTGGCACAGTAATTCTGTGCATTGAAAAAAAAAAATTTAAATAAGCATCTAACTTTTTTTAAAAATACCCAAATTTAATATCAGAGGAAATTTTTTAAAAATTACAAACTTCCTTAAAATAACAAAGAAAAAAAAACGGTTAAAAAATTTGTAAAGATAAAAACATTTTTTTAATTAAAAAAAATTTAATTAAAAATATTTTTTATTTGAATATTATATATTTCTTCTGGAATAAATACATTTAAATAAGATACATACCAATTTTTTTTATTTATAAGCGAATTTTTTTTAATGTTGCAAGATAATTTTTACCTTTAATTTTTTACTTTCTTTCTAAGATTCATTTTATTACAATAAGAAACAAGTACATGTTTCTAAAAATCATTTGCATTTGGTTCAAGATCAAATGAAGGATAAAAATATCCACTCTTCATGCTTTTATTTTATTTAAAATATTCACACTATGTTTCACTTGTTTTCACTTTTGACAAAAACAATAACTAACTTTTGAGAAATAAAAATAAAAAAAGCGAATTTATTTGCAATTATTGCATAAATTGATATCATGTAGACAGTGAAATACTTAAATATTTAAATGCCGGCGCAATAAGTGATTACTTTGAATTTAATTTAAATTTTTAAAATTAAAAATTTAAATTTAAAAAAAAAAATAATTAATAAAATTTTAAATTTAATTTTTGAAAATTATAATTTCTTTAAATTGAAAGAAATATCAATCCATATCTAAACGTTTCAAAAAAGTATATTTATTTTATAAGCAGGAATCAAATTACAACTGTAAATTTGTTAATTAGGTTTTTTAAATTGAGTAATGTACAATTTTCTGTTATTCTTATATTATTTATAAAGAATAGTACTTGCAATATTTTAATTGTTTAGTAATTATTCAATTCTAAACAGTGTTTTTTTTTTAAATTAAGATATTATATTGCTCTAAACATACATTCAACTATTAAATTAAAATTAATGCGATTAAAATCATTGTGAAACTGCAAAATATTTTGCTCAGTACGAAATTTGAACTTTTTTTATGAATTACTGGCGATCCTCAATTTTAAAAGAAAAAAATATTGAATTAATGAGAATTACGATGTCCTATTGAATAAATTTCTTCTTTAAATAAATAGCGGCCTGATGGCCAATTGACTAGTGATGTGGGCCTTCGGTACCACATGATTCAGGTTCGAAACCTGGCGGTGGGATGGATGTTTGTTAGAGGAACCATCCGATCTTTAAATAAATAAATAGTTGCCTGATGGCCGTGTGAGTGGCGCTCAGTACCACAGGCTTCGGCCCGAGTCCTGGCTGTGCCATTGATGTAGTGGTTCGAATCTACTATAAATCTAGGGTTGATAACCCTACCCCGTAAAAGAAAAGAACAGCATCTCATGTTTCGGAATCTGGCAGAAGGCCTGACCCACCCATGGGGTTGTCGCGCCATTTAGAAAGAAACAAATAAAACAAAGTTTTTCCATTAAAATGAAGTGCAGACACATTTTATTTAGAACTCAACTTATAAATACGTTCTTATTCTTGTCAAATGTTGTTTTTGAATACCGGACACTTCGTCCTGCGTAGATCGCTATTAAAATGGTAGATCATCATCATTGGCGCAACAGTCGCCATGGTGGGCCAAGGCCATCTGTTTACTTGCAGATTACGAGACAGAAGATGCTTTCTTTTTAAGGGGTAGGGTTGTCAGCCCAACGTTCTACAGTTATATTAGGCCTTGATCTACGGTTTAAAGTGGATTCTGAACTATTACAAACATCCATGGCACAGCCGGAACTCGAAACTTGTGGCACCGAACGCCTAATCTTGAGATTTTGCAGTCTCTTACCTTCCTTCTTGGTATCACAAGCTTCAGGTTGGTATCCTGGCGGTGGTATGGATGTTGTGAGTGGTTCGAATCCACTTTAAACTGTAGTTCCCAGTCTGTTTAGCCCTCCTGTGCACAAAATGACTGTAGTGCGACAAACCAAATCAAACCAAACCAAACCTGCCTTCCTTCTGATAAGCAACGTCTTTTTTGTTTAAATTTACCGTGTCCACAGGGACTATTCTATTAGTCTTCACTTACCTGGTTTCGAACGTCCTTTAGTTCAAAAACTGAACCTTCTATCCACCTAATAACTCTGCTTCTGTTCTGCTCAATTAAAAAGTATCTCATAAGTGATTGAATATGACATTTGATTCGTACAAATATCACGAAAAATTTTTAGCATTTAGTGAAAAAAGAGTTTTGATGTTTTAATTTGATCAAAATTTTAAATAAATATAACATCGTTTGTTAATTTGATTACTGATTCATGATTTTATATTAATTGTAATAACAAAAAGGATACGTAAAATGTAATCATACAATCTAATGATGGCCATTTCATTTGCCCTTAACAATAAGCTGACAATTGTCTGAATGTAATGACAGTTGGAGACATACATTTCGGTCACCTAAAAGACAGTTGAATATGTCTCGCAAGCAAGTTCAAGAAGACAGTTTTAGCTCAAGGGTTTTTAAAGATGGCCTCAATCCTGACGGTTTAAAGATCTAAAAGTAGTTGAAAACCGCCCCAAGCTTTTTAACTGTTTTTAGAGATTTATTGTCTTAAAAAGGCATTTTTCATCGCTTTTGAAATTTCTTTTGAAAAAAAGATGAAACATAAGTGGAACACGATTCTTTTTTTTATTATTTGAAATTCATGAGTGATTCTTCATGGATTAAATTTGAATCTACCTTAAGATTTTTGAAATTTTTTTGGATTTCTTTTTTTAATCTAATGTCACAAACTATATTATTTGACATTATTTTTATGCATTTTCAATCGGCCTTGATTTCAATAGATTTTACGCGATCCTGCTCGCATTACTGTTGGCTTACCCCGTATTTGAATCAGATAGTTTACCACAATCTCGTCAGTTTATTTAGTTTAAGTGTATTTATTTTAAAGTGAAAATCTATTTATTTTTTTTTATCAAGTTTTAAATGTACTTTTTTAGACTTTTTTTAAAAAAACAATTTAAATTCTTAGATATAATCATTCTTATTAAAAACAATACGATTTTCTACTGTAAAAATGTAAAATCTTTATGTAAAATAAAAATTTTTCAAAGAAATACATAATTTATAGAACATATTAATTTTGCATTTGTATTATTATTATGTTATATTGTTTTTTGATGGTGGGCACTTTAACCTAATTCATTGTTCACTAGAAAATTAGTTATGTAGTTCACTAGAAAACTATGTTATGTTAATTAAAATTAGTATGTCAACGTTACGTAGGTCACGTCATTATATGATCATATTGGCATCACACGCTTAGACTTGTTATCTGGAGGATTCACAATTTCCTCCTATATCAACAGAGGTACTTTTCATCCAACGGATGCATAATGTCTATCAATGGAATAAACGCAGAGCTTGCTCCTCAATTGTCGGTTTCGAACCTGCTTACTATTCAGAAATTCAATGCTCTCTATATCACATCTCTTTTGAACTCTATTGTATATTGTCATATTAAGTAAATCCTCGGATAAGCGTTCACCAACTAAAATCAAGAAATTAGGAAGTTTAATTTACTGTTTTTCTTCTTTCAATAGTAAATGCTAGGGCCTTAATGGCCGAGTGGCTGCGCTCTGGCGCTCGATACCACAGGTTTCGGGTTCGAGTCCCGGCGGTGCCATGTGTGTAGTGGTTCAGAATCCACTTTAAACCGTAGGTCCTGGTCTAATAGGATCGTAGAGAGTTGCGGGGCCTTGTGACTCCGCGTCCGTGGCTTATCTTCAAGTTACACGCGCCCCCTGGGTAATGCAAAGTGTGTAACGTCTGTGCAGCGCTTGCCTTAAGGCATCCAAGACCAAGCTGTCTAAGAGTTTTCCAGCTGCATTAGAAAAGAAAAAAATAGTAAAGCAATGCTACAGATTTAATTAACCTGTACCTCTGAACTTCTTTTATGCAATTTTATTATCGTTTGTTTTAGATTAATACGAAGTATTCCAGAATATTCGTTTTAGCACATAATTAAAAATTAATATTCTCACGAGTTAACTAGTGGTAATTGGGAAAAAGGTTCAGATATGAGATATGAGTAATATCGACGTGATCTGCTAAAGGGTTAAAAGAAAGTTTGAGGTATCATTAACCTTTTACTTGATTTTGGGAGAAAACGCCAGACAGGGTTGAGGGACAAACAACAAAGAAAATCCACTGCTCAAGCCGGAAACCAGTGGGCACCCATTTAATGCGCCGATTAATATTGATGCAGTGCTTTTTTTTTGTTGTTGTTGTTGTTGTTGTTCGGAAGGACTGGTCACAAAAGGGCGATCGGCGCGCAGGCCGTTTCTGTCCGGAGGAAAACAGATAAGCATTTCGATGAGGTTCACTGGTCAACAACAACAGACAGGAGTTTTGTTTAGAATTTCTCGGCCGTTTTTTAAGAGTCGGAGCACGTTTTGACACACTATCATGGCAGAGGCAGATTAGGGGGACGCTGTACCCTACTGGTTAATTTTTGTTTTTAAATTGAAGCAATAATTTTGTGTGTGTCTTTTTTTTTTAAATGTGCACAAAGTATCTGTTTCAAATGAAAAATGTTTTCAAACAAAAATTTTATATTTTTTTTTTTTTTTCATTTTTTTATTATAATCCTTTTTTATATATATTTAATCATTTTCAATATCTTTAGAAATTTTTTCACATTGTACATGAAATTTAATATATTACGTTTTAATTACTTTTTTTTTTTTTTAAATTTATTCTCAAAACTACGATGAGAAATAGGGGGAAAAGGAAAACCTCGGATAAATCTGATTTTTATAAATTTCTTAAAATATTAGTTAATTAAGTTTTAAAATTGATTATTCATCTGAATTTTTATGTTATGCACAGTATAGAACACGTTATGAAAAATAATCACACAAATTTCAAATATCTCTAATAATATATAAATATCTCTAGTATATATATATATATGTTTTTTTAATATTTTTGATGCACTATACCCATTAATAGTCCATCAAAAATATTAAAAATTTAATATCCATTAATTAAAAATAAAAAATTATAAAAAGGAGTAAAATATATAATATGTTTTGTAATAATATAAATAATATTTAAAACATATTATTCTCTAAATATAAATAATATATAGAGAGAATAATACTCTTTAAATATTAATACAACTACTATATTGTTTGTAGTGATTATTTTATCTAATGTAACAATAAGATAAAAAATTTAGATAAATAATTAAATAAGATGAAAACAAAATATAATACTTATTGTAGCATATGTCATTATTTAAGCTATAACAAATTATTTGATGGCAAAAACAATTCAACAATGAGGTTATACTTAATTTACAATTTAATTATATTTAATACACTTTAAATTGATAATGGTATAGCAAAATATTATTTCAATAAGAAATTTAATCTAAAAAGTAGTGATTTGTTTTAACGTTATGTTTAATAGTTGTGGAGGAATATATTTGGTAGAATATTTTGTGTTACAGTTACTTTAACGAATATTTTTTCAGGTTCAGTTACTTATTCTACCCTTTGGCTAAAAATAGCTCGTGGAAGGTTTAACATGGTGGTTTTTCAGAGCATGACAATGATTAGTTATTCTTTATTTGAAATTCCTGTTTTTCAAGTTCAAATAAAAATCTGTTTTCAATAGATTTAGTAATTTTATTTTAAATTGATATCCCGCAGTAATCTCTTATAAAAATAATCTAATGTAGAATTTATCAAATTTAACTTTTTTTTTAATGTACATGAATATTATCCATATTTTTTTACCGAGAGTTTCTGCATTACAAACAATTTGAAGGATTTGTGATATTTGAACCAATTCAATTGCAGTATAACGTGTTGAAGTTTAAAATAAGCAAGCAAAAAAAAAATGAAAAAATACAGAAGGACCAAAAAAATAGTGAAAAAACGTATAAAATTTATAACTATAAAATTTATGAACTATTTTTCCAGATGTTTTTAATTATTCCAAATCATTACCATATAAACTAATTAGTTGAAATGCCAACATAATAAAGTTGATTAAATAAATAATAACAGCAAATAAATAGTAATATCTCAACAGAAATAGATATTTACTTCTTCTTCTTCTTCTTCATGCAACATTCCCATGGTAGGCCAAGGCCGCCTGCATACCAGCACATTTATTGACAGGAGATATTTTCTTTTTACGGGATAGGGTTGTCAGCCCTACGCCCAACGCTCTAAAGTCATATTAGACCGGGACCGGCGTTTTAAAGTGTATTCCAAACCACTACAAATATCCATGGCAGCACCGGTACTGAATCCGAAACATGTGGCACCGAGCAGATATTTACTATTAGTTTCATTTTCACAAGTTAATTTTTGAATACGTGAAGAAAAAGCAGTTTATCGCTTAAATTACTTTTAAATGAGATGTTGTTGTTATCGAATACAGGGCATTTGGATCAAAGGTCATTCGTTATTATAAAGGCAGATATGTAACAGATTCAGCCTTACCTAGGGCGCACTACACTATGTACAGGAAGCATATTACCTGCTCCCTTGCAACCACATTTTTCCAATGAGATTTTTTAAATAAATACTCCTAGGTTTGTATGGGAGGAGATGCATTGACTCTCGTCGTCTCCTTAGTGGCCTGGTGTCCAATTGATAGCCTTTTTTGGCACCACAGGCTTCAGGTTCGAATCCTGACAGTGGCATGGATGTTTGTTGGTGGTTCGGAATCGACATTTAATTGTAGGTCCCAGTCTAATTAGCCTAAAGTATGCAAAAAAAAAAAAAAAAAAAAAAAAAACCAAACCAAACCTCATCTCCTTCTCTAGCTCACATTTCATTCTATGGATTTATCGTGCCCATCCCTGGTGTAGCTTTCTGTTCTCCATCGTTTACTGAATTTTGAACCTGATTTCCTAGTTCGAAAACTCATCGAACTGACTGTTTTGTGAATCATCGAACTCATCGAATCATGTTCATCGAACTCATCGAACTGAATCTTTTATATTATAGAATTTTTAAAATAAATAATATAAATTTATAAAGAAACTTAATTTTGAAAGAAATTTACGATTTTATTGTTATCCGCTTTTGGTGTCTATATATAACTCTAACATAATATAACTGTTTACAAATGCATTATTCTTGCTTACCCCCCAAAAACTAGAATAATTCGACTATTTGAAATTTAGAAGAATCAATTCTGCTCTAGTCAGTTAATTACTATTACCCTTAATTAATTGATGTTAAACTCATCAATGCAATTTCTAATATTATTGATTATGTGTAGGTTTTAGGAGTATATTTACCCCATAGATACTCCGTAACAGGTACGTCCGTATCCGTATCCGTTGAAATATAGATTTGTCAAACCAGACCTTATCTGCTTTTCTAGTCACAGAGGTGTCGATAAATCTGATAAGTTCCAGACTTCGAGAGACTGATTGGCCTAATTAAGCGAAGGCACATGGGTTTTATTTAACCTTCTTAATTAAGGAGCAGATTTCCTTTGTTTAGCAGATGCGTGTCCGTCCATTGCTGGCCATTGACTTAATTGGGCGCAGACGAAGACCAATTATCGCGCTTGTCCTTCATTCTGTGACCCTTTTTTGAATACAATGGGACCGTTATCGAGGGGTTAGGAAGAGGCGTCTTCTGCGCGTGGGAGCAGCGCGGTCTCTGCTGCGCAGGTCTTTGGCTATGGGCCATCGCGCGCGCAGAGCGATGCGACACTTAGCAGCATCTGTGGAATCCGGTCAAGACGCTCGTAGGTAGACACGGCGGAGGTAAAGTATTTTTGACTTTTATTACTGCTGTGCTAAAATATTTTTTATTGTATTATCTTTTACATTTGAAATAATTTTTACGCCAATTATTTATCAATAATACAGTATTAAAAAAAAACAGCACTGTGGCAGCATTTTTTTTCTTTTTAGCGGCTGCATTATATTTGATTGTTGAAAATGCAAAGTTGATAACAAGATAAGGCGTAGTTGTATAAAAAAAAAAAAAATTCGATTTAGCCTTATAGAAAAATTCGATTAGCCTTTAGTAGATTTGCCTTTTAAATTTCGATTTAGCCTTTAGTAGAAAATGGAAAATATTGTTTCATAAGAAAGTACAGACTTAAAAAAAAATTAAATAAAAAATGAGTAATAAATTTGATACATGATATTACATTAATGAATGTTTTACTATTTCGTTTAATTTAAATCAATGGTTTAATTTTAATTAACAATTGTTTATTGTAGTAATAACCAAACTCTTAAATATTTAACAAACAGTTTCTGTTGTTCAGTTTTCTAATATTCATTCCTGAAAATGTTTGTTCACAAGCAGGTTTTGAATATCTTTATTGCATTTTCTATCAACAATCAGACCTGCTTTGTTGAAAAAAATTTAGTTGGGTAATTGACAAAAAGTTCTAGAGTTAATGGTTAACTAGAGACGTAGTTTCGGTGGTTTTAACTTTCATCAAAATCTGAAGTCTTTAAATAAAATTTCCTATTATACGTTCTTTCTCAAGCTGGTTTAGCAATAACAAATAAATAAATAAGATTACACAGATAGAGACTCTACATCAGCACTAGTTGGGTTATTGACAATAGAGTTAGTGTCTAACTAGAGCTAACTATTCTGTGGTTTTTACTTTCGCCAAAATCTGAAGCTTTAAAATGCTTTTTCCTATTATATGCTCTTTTTCTAGTGAAATTGATGTAGGGAACTGATGGGCGGCTGGAAAGCTACCGTGTGTCAGGGTGTAACTAGTTTCGATGCAAATATTTACCTTCCGTAGAATGCAAATCGCTTTGTTTTATTCTTTGGCTCACCCGACTGCTTCAGAAGTGATGAAGCCAGACGGCCTCCAGAAGGTTCGTTACCGGCTTTTCTCCTTCCGAGTTTGACATGACCATTGACCTCTTGAGATAAAGCATGCTTTCAGGTATATACTATATATGTAAAAGCACACATAAGACCTCAAAGTCATTTATGAGATATATAGGTATATACGTATGTATGCATCTCATAAATGACTTTGTGGTCTTATGTGTGCTTGTGCCACCTGCTATCAAATTTCTTTAACCGAAAAAATAAATGCATAATACAATAATTATGATTAAATACTAGTATGTAGCAAAAAGTACGAGATATGAACATACAAAGGATATGATTTACATGCTGGATTCGTGTCCCACCTTTATCTTAATGTTAATAGGATAGACGATTTATTGTAATTAACACACACGGTAACTGGAAAAAAAGAAAAATTTTGATAAAAGATATAAGGAACATGACATGGTTTTAAAAAAATATTAAATTTTTAATGTTATGTTACTTTTAAATTTATTGCAAAGCGGACGATAAGGATTTTTCTCAAATAAAAGTGCTAGGGTTTTATCGTCTTTTTCAAATTTATTTCTTTTTATGTTACCCCTTATACGATTCCCAATTATGTCGGCTAATAAAAAGTTAACTATCGGCATAAATTTGTGACTTGTATCTGTTATTTTTGTTTTTAATATTGAGCTCAATAAATTACTCTGATAGTTGCTCATTAAGATGTGCAAATCTATTTTGATATATTTGTGAGCAAATATTAATAGACATGAATATTTACAAATGGAAAAACAACAACCATTTTGCCTAAACATTCTTTATTAGTAAGGAATTGAATCAGATACATTGTAAATTAATGTAATTTCCTGAATTAGAAACCCTATTTACTTTTTATTACAGTCTTTTCTCTTAATGTTATAGATATACATAGACGGTGATTAAAAAATATGTTAAAAAATTTATAATGTAAAGAAATAAGAGTAATGAATAATTTTGTTTCAATCTATTATATCATAAATATTTATTATTTTTATAACTGAAGCATTGTAATCGCTATTTAGTAATGATTTCTTAGCTAATTTAATTTCTTAGCTAATTTAATTTCTTAGCTAATTTAATTTCTTAGCTGGTTTAATTTAGCTTTAAATTTTTTTTATTTGCCCTTATCATAAAAGGTTTGAAACGTATTTAATGTTCTTAGACATTTATTTAATGCAGTTGCATTTGATTAATTAAAATAAATCTGCAATTTAATATAAACTTTAAACAAGTAAAGCAAAAACAGCCGTTTTATCTCATGTCAGAGAGTTACTCTAATAAGTTATTTGATGGATAGTTTTTGTAAAGACTTTTAGGTTTTGATAAAAGATTAAAATATGGAAGATAATGCAAAGAGTTTATAAAAATGTATCCATTAATTATTATTAAAAATATTTTATTCAACCTTTTTTTTTTTTTTTTAATTTATAATTCGGAGATAAGCACGTTCGTAAATAAAACACTAATCTGAAATACTAGGGGCCGCATCTGCTTTATTATTTTTTTATCACCTTAACGCAAAAGTCTCAATTCATTTAGCTAGAAAACGCATTAGCCATTGGTAAATGTTTGTTTCATGATTTTTTAGTGTATTCTATAGATTCAGACATACATAAATATTATATTTTAAAATTGTCCTCAAGTAAACGGTGTTTGAGGCTTGATGGCCGAGTGACTAAACTCGTTGCCACAGGTTTTGGGTTCGAGTCCCGAAGGTGAAATGGATGTTTGTAGTGGTTTGGAATCCACTTTAAACCGTATCTCTAGGTCTAATATGACTGTTGGACGCAGACTGATGACCTTACCCCTTAAAAAGGAAAAACAGTTTGAATCTGCCAGTAGGCCGACGACCTTCACCCAACATGGGACTATTACGCCATTGAAGAAGAAGAAATAGTATTTATTTGTAGATTATTAAAATGCCTGATACTATTTGGATCAACATATACTTGTGTACAAATCTTCTTAGAAACACTTAATAATTAAAAAGCAACTATTTATCTATCATTTTTGCACTTTCTTTCCTAAAAATAGATAAAACAAATGAAATTAATATAATTTTATATTTAAACACATGAAACTAATATAATTTCATGCACCAAATTTTGTGTACATCTTACTATATTACATTATAGGTAAACACCCACAGCACACGCACATACACACACACACATATATATATAAATGAACTAATTATGTAAAAAATGATTAATATATCTAAAGATATATATATATATATATATATGTGTGTGTGGGAGCAATAATATAAAATTCTTTTGAGTCCAATGGACAAGTTTCACTGAAAAATTACTGTTGGCTTCAAAACTCTACAACTAATTATATTTATTCAAATAAAAATTCTCCATATTTTTTGTATGCAATCATTTTCAAGTTTAAAGATAAATACAAATTATTTTAAAACCCATCTGGGTTGGAAATAATATATATATATATATATATTAATTCCAACCCAGATGGGTTTTATATATATATATATATATATATATGTGTGTATATAAATTTATCTAAAAATAGATGTTGATATGTTATTTTGAATCTGATTCTTTCACCTCTAAATTCCACCCTTCCCTCCCTTGTTATGCAAGTATAACTCGCTTCTTTTGTTCGAAGCTTCCTCGATTGACCTCAGTCCAGCCACCGTCACAACCCATGACCGCACAAAAAAACAAAAAAGGGAATCGCAGAATAAACCCTCTTTTCCAAAACCAGAGTCCCATTGTCCGTGAGTTGCAAGCATGCACGACACGCATAGAGACACCAACTTTTTCCACCAAGACTCGTCCATTACACACACACTCACAAAAAAAGAATAATTCGTTTCACAATGGGAATAGTAGCATCCACTGCGAATAGCACATTCTCATCTGTTACATCCTGCTTAAAAAAAATGATCACTAGAGCATTGGGTACCCTTTTTTTTCCTTTCTCGTCGTCGCATTTCTTTGGCTGGAACCACTGACCAGCATTTTTAAAGACTTTGTGGTAGGTTATTATGTTTTTAACTGTCACGTATACATACCGAAAGGAAAATTACTAGACACACTTTCATGTTGTTTCTTTTGAGGGCTTTGTGCAATTATCTGTCTCAAGTTATAAGGATTCAACTGTGTAAAAAAATTTCTCCCACCATTTTAAAGTAAATCCTTATCCTGTTTGAAAAAGGATATTTTTTCATGATAAATTATAATTATGAGGTGGTGAATCTTTGATGTTTTTGGTACTAAGAGATCAAAATGTGCTTGCATTTTATAATATTCATTTAAGTATTATCATTCATTTTCTAAATTCTTAAAATAACATCCTTGTGAAAGAAGCTTTTATTATATAAAAATGCGTAATTTTGCTAGTTTTCCCCGATATTTTAATCTACAGAAAAGTATCGAAGCTTTGATTTTCTACTCAAAATGTATACTTTTCATGAAGTATTCTTTATGGATATTTTTTTCACAAGGTAATCCACATGGATATTTTTTCATGAAATACTAATCATCCATACTTTTTATGAAGTATTCATGATAAATACTTATACTGGTACAGTACTTATCCTGATTTTTTAATGATGAGTAATTTTTATTAAATACTCATTATGTATATTTTATTGAGGTATACTTTTTATTAAATACTCATTATGGATAATTCAATGATGAATATTTTTTTTTAAAGTACTAATCATGAATACTTTGCATTATTATTCACATGGATACTTTTCATAAAATATACATCATTGATACTTATTATCATTATACTTTCCATTAATTACTCATTATGGATATTTTACATTAAGTATTCACATGGATACTTATTTAATTTTGAATATTTGCTAAATCCTTTCTAAATGGCTAAATCCTTTCTTATGATCCAATCATCTGCCTTTAATTGACAGAAGAAGTTCCTTACAGCCAATCGTGTGCCTTCTGATATCAATATAGAAAAGGTTTTAAAGAATGATTGCATATACTATATATAGAACTTGTGTGAGACAAAACTGATATGTTCCATGCTTAATTTTGAATCTTTCTTTTAACCATTGAACTGTACATAAATATAGTCTTAAATAATCCTTGAGCAAATCAGTCTGTTTAATGACTATTGTGACAATTCCATTTCTATTGAATAAGAAATTGTATAATATAGAACTGATTGAGAAATCAAAATAATAATAATAATTTTTCTTCCTTTTACGATAATCTCAAGTTGTTCAATTACTATACATTTTGACTTCAAAAATATTATTTAAATCGCCAAACCTCTGGCAAATTATCGTTTATATGTATCAGAAAGAATGAATGCTACTGAATCATTTTTTCTCTCTCTCTCTCTCTCTTTCTATCTGCGTTACAATTACCTTTCAGTTCCCGGTGTCATAAGGAAAATGCGCGTAAAAAAAAATAAATAATAACAGTTCAAAGCGAGTTCGAAGGAAGTAGATATATTCAGAATGATTAGGTTTTGTAGACATATCGTAGAAAAGTGCTTTCGAACAATGAGTTGGAAACCTGTTTCTTAAGGAAAAGCGTAGATGGGAAAACTTCTTGAATTACAGAGTTACTCACGTTTTGATGCATTACTTCTGACAAAATCTTGTGGTATGTTTTTTTCTTTAATTTTTCTTTAAAAATGACGAATCGGAAAGTTGATGTAAAATCGCATTTTTTTTTTTTTTTTTTTTTTTTTTTTTTTTTTTTTTTTTTTTTTGATAAATTCATTATGAAATATAAAGTATATCTTTTGCACGATACAGCAACGTAGAATTGATGATGTTTTTCATGCGAACTGCTTTGACCTGTGTCATTTACCATGAGATCGATAGCTACGTAGCAGGTTCAGCTCTACATAGGAGCTGCTTTCTACACATTTTTATCAAAACAAAATGGAACAAATCGAACGAATATCCGTAGAAATGTCATTTAAAGAAATTTTTACTCTCTCCGCTTTTTCTAAGGGACTTGGTAGCCAAGTGCTTATAGTTCTGGCATTTGATACCACAGGCTTCAGGTTCAAATCCTGGCATGGATGTTTGTTAGTGGTTCGGAATCCATTTTAAACTGCAGGGCCCGGTCTGTTTAGCCCTCGTGTGCTACAAGAAGACCGTTGCGCGACAAACCAAATCAAACCATTTTCCTCAAGCCCCAACTGAAGTACTTTTCGAAAAACGTATTTATCTTTTCCCGTTTTCAACATAGGCACCGTTGTAGAAATAATAAATATGAACATAAAAGTAAACAAAACGTGGTAACCGTTCATTATATCACATATATCGAGAGATAAAGAAAGAACGTTGTATAAAGGGGAATTCTTGATAATTTTGTGACTTTTTTTTTTTCCAAAAGACACAATGCGATATATTGAGAGGTTAAAGAGAGTTCCTATCGAGATTCTAATACATAAATCTCATTTATTCAACTACAAACATATTGTGGCATATTGTTTTTTGTCCCACTTGGTCGAGAGCAACATCTAGCCAAGTCCTTGAACATATGTGTTTTTATGGAAGGGCGGCAGCTTCTGTTGGGTTGGAGCACCCATAGGAAGAACTCTGACTTTGTCGCTGAAGAAGGAGGGAAGTGCCTTCTATAAGGACTTTTAGGGTGAATTACCCCGTATTTGCGTATCGTGCTGAAGAAAATCCGAAAAACTCCCATCAGGTAGTCCGACTAACGTAGGCTTGATGGCATGTGGCTAGCGCTCTGGCGCTCGGTACCACAGGCTTCAGGTTCGAATCCCGGCAGTGCCATGGATGTTTGTAGAGGTTCGAATCCACTTTAAGCTTTAGGTTTCGGTCTCATATGACCGTTGAGCGCCATAGAACCCAATCAGTAAAGGGGCAACTCGGCTCTAGGCACAGGGATATGGTGTGTGTAGTAGTAGTAGTCCGACTAACGAGGCTGAACATCACAAACACAATCGCGTTTTTTGAAACAGTGTCTCAACAAAGCCGCCAGCGAGTTGAACCTCCGCTCAGAAAATGCTTACCAGTGGCGCACTTTACCACTACTAATATAAAGATGGAACGTCTGGCACTACAAATATAAAGATGCTTTATTGTTGATCGAGATAAATTATTATAGAGTATAAACTATATAAACCTACACTGTGATTATTATTAGTTTTCTCAATTTATTTAAAATACAATAGAGCCTCTCTAATCGACTTTCGCCATTCTGACACCTACCACTAGTCCGACGCACCTGCTAGAACACGGGACTTGGAGACGAGTCATTCTTTCCTGTTATAATCTGAACCTTTTCTTTCACTTTGCATCTTCTGTCAGTTCTTGTTTTGACCTTCAATGCGCTGTTTGTTTAATTAATTGTCTCGTATTCCGGAAACTCTCTGTAATTTGATAGATGTTCTATAGATGGTGGATTAGATACAGTTCGCTGTATAATAATTATTATTATTTTGAAATATTTATTTGAAAATACTAAAATTAATTATTTATTTCTTAATAGATTACGAAATTAATTATATGAAATAACTCCATGGAATCCTTTCGCGTTTACAATTTTTAATGCTATCAAGGAAATAATTGTTGTAAAATATTACTTAAGTTGCTGAAATTTCCAACATCTATGACTCATAAGGAAAGACTTTTATCTTTAATTGTATAATATTTACAGTGTTTGCAATTCATTATACTAAAAATATATTTATATTATTTCATTATATTATTTATTATACTTTTATCCTTAATTGTATAATATTTACAATGTTTGCTATTTATTTGATTACATTTTTTGAGGCTAAATGCTGAAACATTTTTTTGTATAAAAACTGAATTTTCTATTTAAAAATGTCTTTAGTCTTAAGTATATTTCATAAAATATATCTTTTATATTTTTCATTAAAAAAATATCAACATTTTAAGTGACACGATAATACTTATTCACTGTGGAAAAAAATATAAATTCTAGTTAAATAAGTTTAGTAAAATACTTCATAAAACAGTAATTTGAATTTAAACAGTTAAATAATAAACAATAATGAAAAAAATTTTTTAGTTTCATTCATAAAGAAATTTGTCATTAAAGATTTAAAAACAATTTTATAAATTAATATTTTCAATAGAAGTTTTGAACAAATCAGTTTTTAATTAATCTAATTGCCATATTAATAGTTTAATTTTTAAAAATTCGAATATTAATTAAAAATATTTTTGGGTTCGACGTCTTGTTTTGCATATAAAAAACTATAACAAAAACAAAAACAGCCTTGACCAATGCATATGATAACAATTAACTAAATTTAACAACTTAAAATTTAATAGGCTACTGTGTAAAAAATATATAAAGAAAAAAATTTATAGTGTGTGAATTTAACTTTATAAATATAATTTTTATATATTCATTATATTTCATTTGGTAAAATGAACCTCGAAGAAATTTTTATTTTTTATATTTTAGTTAAATAAAAACTGTAGCTTCTAAGAACAGAATTTCGCTTTTCAGTTTTTAGCTTAATAATCCTCTGCTTTAATCATTTTATCAGCATAACCTTAATATTCACCGAAATCAAATAAAAAATAATTAGATGTAAAATAAATTATTTTTGGAAGTCAGTTAAAAAATCGTAAAGTTACATCTGAAAAAGAATACTAATTAATTGTTTAATTAAATAAAACTATAATTTTCACTAGAAAATTAGCAATAAAATAAAATAAAAAGCTCCATCCATTAGTCTTAAAATCGTTTGCTTTCATATTTTTTTTTATTATAAAATAATTTATAAATATTTAAGAATTGTTTTTAATTTGTTTTTATAAATGTTCTTCAATAAATAAACAAATAAAAAACTCCATAAAATTTAAATTCATCCAAATAATCCAATGATATATCTAAAATCCATCCAAATAATAAATAAATAAAAAGCTCCTTCCATTAGTCTGAAAATCATTTGCTTTCATATTTTTATTATAAAGTAATTTATAAATATTTAAGAATTGTTTTTTTTATAAATGTTCTTGGTACAAATGGTACATTTTTAGAATTTATGATTATATTCTTTTTTTTTTTTTTAATATCTTTGCTGTTTGTTTCTATTATTTCTATATTATATATTAAATTTTATATTTATATTATAAATATATTTCCCATATTCACATTTATTTTTTATTTGACTATAATCGAGTAATTTAGAAATTTATGTGTTGTATAATTATTTTTGTATCTTGAAGTTCTTAAAAATTTAAATTTGTGTTCATAAACAACTAATTCCATATTATTATTTTTATTACTTTAACGGGAATTTAAACAATTAATCTGCACCGGTAGAAAACACATTCTTTCCACCAATTTCTGAACCATTGGCTAGAAAGAATTGATTTTTTTTTTTTTTTTTTTTTCGTTTATCCTTCAGTTGCGTTGTAGAATTTCATTTAACTCTCCAGGTGGCCTTAACATTGAAGATTTGCTACATGGATTTTGTAGTGAGAAGGCGGATTTGAAAGCCTCATTTCTTTGCTGACCATGTGGAAACGGGAAGCCATTTGCTTCTGTCAAGTAATAAAAAGTTCACCGCTTTTCCTAATAAAACTTGCTCTTCGATGTAAGTTTTCGAAATTTATGCTATAAAAAGTTGAAAAGGACAACGAGCTAGATCTCAAGTCATTAATTTTATAATTGAGCTATTTCTGCGTTGCCTTGACTTTCACAATCGTTTTGTGGCTGAAAATTTTTGTAGTATTAATGTCTAAAAATATATATATATATATTGAATTTCCACAACAAAGGGGAAATGTAGTGGAATCACTTGTGAGGAGGATTTGCTAACTATTATATAATATAAAGAATTTTAGAGAGCACTTCGATCTATGATTTAATTAGACTAGACAAGTGAAATTGATGTATGCATCATAATCTGCTCCAATGTAGCATTACAAATCAAATGCTGTCATTTAGTTCTTTATACATTATATCTTCTATATAGGATATTGTATCTTCAATATATAGGACATTACATCTTCTATATAGATAAGGAATTTTAGAGAGAACTTCGATCTATGATTTAATTAGGCTAGACAAATGAAATTGATGTATGCATCATAGTCTGCTTCAATTTGCAACACAAATCAAATGCCATCTTTCATTAACTTAACCCAGAATCTCGTGGTTAAAAAGCAAAAATAAAGTAAGTTCTACAATTTGGGGATCAGAATGAACTCTGTCCAATTACGAATGAATTTTTTAACCCTATTTAAATGACATTTTCTGGTTTTTATCTTCTAAACCCCTGTCTTTATTCATTTTTTTTTATTTGTTTATTTCAGAAATATCTGTTCACCGTTTGTATCAATCATGTCTGAGCTTAACGGATATTCGAACGGGATTACCAATGGCCATAACGGATGCAATTCCGAACCTATTGGCCAGCACTGGACCGTCGGCCTTCTCAATTCCCAGTGTCGTTACCTGACAGCCGAAAGTTTCGGCTTCAAAGTGAATGCCAACGGTGTGGGCTTGAAGAAAAAGCAGCTGTGGACCCTGGAGCCTTTCGGGGAAGATGATTCCGTCTGCCTGAGGAGTCACCTCGACCGCTACCTCAGCGTCGACCATTTCGGCAATGTCACCTGCGAGAGCGAGGAGAAGACAGAAGGAGCCAAGTTTTTCGTTGCTGTCGCCAACGATGGAACTGGACGATGGGCTCTCAGGAATTCAATGAGGGGATACTTCCTGGGTGCTGCAAATGACAAGCTTCTGTGCTCTGCCAAGGTAGATATGATTGTACACTCTTATAACAATGGCTACTTGATCTGTTTAATTTTCAATGGCGCCAGCGACTCTTTGAAGGTTGAGTTTCAATGCTTGCCCACATAAGACAGGACTGCACAACTATCGCAAAGTCTCTAAATTACTTTTAATGTGAGTTTCTGCCAACTTTGCGGAACTAGGCTACTACTGAATAACAGAACGATGATTCTACAACCAATAGAAAATCCAAATTTGTGTAGCAGTGATCAGAAAATTTAATCTTTGTCGTAATCCGGGTAAATCAATTGTTCCTGATGTCTTTTTAAGTTTTCAGCTCTGAGTTGGAATCCCTGTTAAATCTGTCTTAAATCTAGCTGCGTCGATACTATGTAGCCTAGCCGTAATGTCAGCCAAATGTTCAGAAAGACTTCCACTTTGGTGTGACGGATCAATTGCATATCTTTCTTATCAATGCGGTTAACCTTAGGTCCAGATTCTGATTTTAAAAATGTCTCAAATGTTATGTTAAATTCCAGTTACATTACCACTTATTGATTTATTTATTGCATGTTTTTAATGATTTATATATTCACTAATAGATAAAATTTTCCGAAGATAAAAGTATATCAATAATAATTCTTGAAATTTTTGCGTTTAAATTAGATAGTAATTTTTTTTTTTGTAATATAAAATCTATTACATATATTTTTAAAACTTGTTTGAAATATTTAATAACAGAAATAACAAAGTTAGTAACTAAATTCTAATTTTAAGGTTTTTGTATTGTTTCAAAGTTTGCACTTATGCACACGAAAAAATACTAAACTTGAAGACTATTTTATATTGAGGAACACCACAAGGATTAACATTGTATCCGGCTATGTGGTGAAGGCATAGAAATGCTTTTAAGAAGAATTTAGAAGCTGCTTTGTATTTTCTGCTACCTCTCATTTGTTTGTCGTATTAGGAACAAATAATCAGGCAATCTATTAATACCGAAATACTTGATCTTAAGTCAGATATGATTGACTCAACACTTGATCTTAAGTCAGGTACAATTAACTTAAGACTTTATCTTAAGTCAGGTATGTTTGACTCAATACTTTTGATCTTGACTCAATACTTGATCTTGACTCAATACTGGTTCAATAATTGATCCTAAGTCAGGTATAATTGACTCAACACTTTATCTTAAATCAAGTATGAATAACTCAACACTTTATCTTAAATCAATTATGATTGACTCAGCGTTTGATCTTAAATGAATTATGACTGACACAGCACTTGGATCTTAAATTAGGTTTGACTGACTTAACACTTGATCTTAAGCATTGGTATGATAGACTTGTAGTTAGTTCGGCGTTACTCAGGATGTGATACCCACACAATTTTCTGACCAGTTTCTAAAAACAATAAATGTATCAATAATAAATGTTGGAAAGTTATTCTTGTTTTCCTGCTCTATGCATTAATATTTGTTTTAAAATATTTCATGTATTTAGGTTCCTGGCCCAGCTGAACTTTGGACTGTCCACCTCGCTGCTCGGCCCCAGGTGAACATTCGAAGCGTAGGACGCAGGCGATATGCCCGTCTGTCCACCGACCACGAAGCCATCCACGTGGACGCCAACACCCCATGGGGAGAGGACACCCTCTTTACCCTAGAGTTCCACGAAGGCAAATATGCCATCCACACATGCAACGACAAGTACTTGCGTTTCGACGGCACTCTCTCGCAGACGCGGGAGCCCGAGTCCTTGTTCACCTTGGAGTTCCACTCGGGATACCTGGCCCTGAGGGACTCGGTCGGCAGGTACGTGGCCCCCCTGGGCAGCAGAGCGGTCCTCAAGACCAGATCTCAGACCGTCACCAAAGACGAACTCTTCTTCCTGGAGGACTCTGTTCCGCAAGCAGCCTTCGTCGCTTTCAATGGCAAATATGTTTCTGTCAAACAAGGTGAGTGCTCTTTGTTGCTCAGGAGTGGTACTCTCAAGTTTCAGCATTAGCAAATATTGAGAATGTAAACGAACATAATATGACTGAAAAATAGTATTCAGCTTTGTGCGTTTGTAAATAGTTAGTATTATCAGTATTAATACTATAATCTTATCTTAATCGTCTGTCAATAGTCAATCTCTCATGATACATAATATAAAATAAAGTAATTCTCATCAACTTAATTAATTCCTAGACCGTAGCATATCTTCAAGCTAAAAGTGCCTTCTAGGTAGTGCTAAATGGGCAACAGCAGTGCAAACTCCTTGTTATGGCATAAAGATTAACTGTCTCTGTATTGCCAGTTGCATTAGTACAACAATGAAATATTTTGACAACCACAAATCCACCAGGTTCTTTTTGCCAAATTCCAATACTCTATTGCAGTTCTATCCCTGGACTGTTTTTCATTTGTATAAGGCCAGAGAATAGCTGTCATAGTAGTTTCTTACCTTTATTTAATATTAGCCGTGTATAGAAATAATAGGAATTTTTAACTCAGAATATCAGGTCTAAAATTATTAAAATGAAAATTAATCTTAAACTGTTGTCAAAATTATTTTTCAACTGATATTCGATCAGAAATACTACGAATACATGAATTTGCTATAATCATATTTTTAAGGAAACTCATTCTAGCTTTTATTTAATGGCTTTTGGCATCACATTCCATGAGATATTAATTTAGATTTTAAATTTGGTAACTGAGAATAATTTTAATGTCATGATATTTAAAGTTTTTGTTTATCAAGTTCTTCCATGTTGTTTTATATTTTTTTTATTTAAAGTGATTTATTTTTCATCTGTAGTAAAAAATTCTCTTTTTGTCTTTATTCAACCCATCCCTGTCCTGAAATTGAGTCCCCATCTTTTGAGGAACACTGCCCCTAAATTAATGAAAGAAAAATTTTTATTAAATGGGTTTTGCTTATTTTTAATCAGCAATCATACAAAAATGAATTCATTCTTAAAAATTAATTTTCTTAATTGTAGAATATTAGGATTGTTACCGATACTTCCAAAAGCAAAAATATTTACGAGTTCAACATTTACGAGTTAACTTAAATTACAATAGATTTTTTTAAAAATTATTTTTATTAAGTCTGTGTTGAGATTAATTTTCTTTCTAAATTTATGGTATTTACCTTATTGATATCATTTACAAACACTACTTAAGCAGTATGATTTCTGTATTGATTTTTACTTCTGCATTTAATTTTACCAATAAATAAAAAGAAAAACATGAAAACTGCCATTAGAAATTATTTTTTTTTTACTTAAGCGTTTTGATTTCTTTTTTCGTTATTATTTTTGCATTCAATTTACCAATAATGAAAAATCATGAAAATTGCCATTAGAATTATTTTTGAACAATTTACGAATAACAATAACTGCATTTATTTTTATCATAATGCGCATTTAATTCTTCTATTATTTCTGGAGATTTCTTTTGTTTGTGCATTTTCTCACAGACATTTCATTATGGGATTATCATTGTTTTGCTTTGAAATTATTTGCAGAACTACTGAATATTTATCGTGGGAACCTGATAAAAATAGTATTTCCCAAATCGTGGTAATTCTAACACGCCATAATGGATTTAATGCCTTGAAGATACATCTTCGTGTCCCAATTCCACCTTTCTGGCATTGTTATTCTCACACACAAAAGACTTTTTTTCTACCTATTTATAAGCGCAGAGATGGTTTCTCTCATCCAAATAATCAATCTATCGATGTCGCACAAGAGCAATCTCATCAAGCTATCAGAGCATTTAATTGCCAGATTCTTTTTATTTTTTTTCTTTTTCTTAGACCTGTGCCTGCTCATAGTCGTAAAACTAACCGATGCAGGGATTAAATAGAATCAAAATTTTTCCAGTGTTTGAATTTTGTTGTTCTGTAAAGTTTACAACAAATGTCAATATCAGTCACGGTTACGGATGGACTGGCACGAGAATCGTCTAGTGTAGCACATCCCACAAATTCATTTTCTTCTTGACTCGGGTCGTGTCGTCTGCTTGTTTTAGATTCATCAAAGTGTCACTAATGCCGTTACCCTTAATGGCTGTCGCACTGGAGCATCAGCTTAAGCGCATTAGGTATCTCCATAACATTGTCCTTAAACAAAAAGTACAGCATGGGACTTACAGGTAAGCGCCTTTTTCTAAACACTTAAATGGTGATTACAGGAGTGCGAAATTACGAAAGGCACTAAGCGTTGGAGTCTAATGAGATAAAAAGAAAGCTTATTTGAGCATTACCTGACTCATTTAGTCAATTTTTTTTTTCTTCAGTTTAAGGTGAATCAACTTTTGAACCTTTACATTCGAAACTTTTCGAACTTTTATTGCATATTTTTGTTCTTGTTATTTATGTGTAAATACATGCTTTCAACAATATAATCCACTTTCAATCAATTCAACGATTATTTCAGTTTTTAGTTAATCGAAATATTCTATGAAAAATTTTTAAAAAAATTATATACTCAAAAAATGCCAAAAAAATTTTTTTTTTTTTTTTTAATGGAACTTATTTTCGTGATTCTTTTTTTCTATAGCTTTGACAAAAAATTTCATTTTTGAACAAACTTTTAATTCTTTCTCACAACGCAAATCTTTATATTACCTTTAAAAAATCCATTTTCATGATTGATTTTTTTTTTGGAGAATTAATTTTAAAAGAAAATTTTAAGTTAATTTTAAGTTACATCCACTAATTGTGAGAGCCCAACTCGAGGCTCAGTGGCAACGTATGCCGTTGGCAAGTAATAGGGCCAGGGTTCAATCCATTGGCGGCATTGCTGCGAGACACTTGCTGTTTCAAAGACGAAGAGACTCGGTGGCGTTTGTGATGTTCAGCATTTTACCTCGTTAGTCGGACTACCTGGTGGAATTTCCCCGATTTTCTCCATAGGATAAGCAAATGCGGGATAGTTCGCCCTAAAAATCCTTCCAGAAGGCACTGACTTCTTTCTTCAGCTACTCGGGGCCAACAGAATCTGCCCCTTTTCCCTCCATCCATGAGTAGACTACTCATGGGGTATCCGGACCCGCACTGCGGGATATTGAGGATTAGTCACTACAAAAAAAAATCCGCTTTCTTAATTTTTTCGAACATCGAAATTTTTCAAAATTTGTTCCTTTTATGTAAAATTTCGCCTTATGTAATTTATTATTTAAAACCGCCATTTCGTTTCTGAATGTTCTGCGTGATATCGGTCTTGATATAATTTTCTTCAAGACCTCTTTTATCATTAAACACAAGCGACTGCAACTGACACCATCATCGGATCCAAACCTAAGTCCACCTGTTTGCTAACTACGTACGTTACCAATAACTGTAATATTGTTACCAGTATAGTAAAAACTGTACGGATTTTGAAAATGATATGTTGACAGTCTTGGATTACTAATGACAGATTACTAGATGACTATTACTTGGGAGTCATTTTTTTCTGACACATAACCTTGATTACCACAATAGAATCGCGATTGCATCGATATAGTGTGACCGCCTCTGTCTACTTTTATGGGTGGGATCCAATTTGTGATCTCTGGTCAGAAACCTGAAACACAAGTAGGGAAAGATGTGGGTTAATTTACCTTCCCCTCTTACAATACAGGCAGGTCTTTTTTGACTGAATTTAGAAAGTGACTACAGCTACCGGTTTCTTCTCTTTTCATGCGCTACTTTTTTCATGTACTTAATCTACTTGCTTTTAAGTTCTATATTTGGTTTTTCTGTTATATTTTGCTAAGAATACGTATACATAACATTTGTTGTTTCTATTACATTCCCATTAAGATAATATGAACTATACATTTACTTTTTTTTTTACTTTGAAAGTATCACAGATGGCCGTTATTTACTTATGCTACTCTATTATTAGACTGTAGAATTTTTGTGCGACTAACGGGTTGTTTTTAAAATTACATTTAAAAATAAATGCAAAACGTGTCATTAGTCTTGATATACTTAAACAGTTTTATTTTAGACATCTCTTATGATTTAGCATGAATTACTGCTGCTTTTATTGCGTTTAGTTTTCTGTACCATTATTTTAATTTTTTTTTTTTTTTTTTTTTGAAGGAATTATTCTTACTGGCCAAGAACTACGTTTGTCATGTGGAACCTTGTTTTCATTTACTATTTGCTATTTTTTCTAATAGTTATACAAATTTTTAATATTATCCGTAACTTATGTAAATCATTTTTGTCGTCGTTTCTCTTACAATCACGAAAATTATAACGCGCCGTTATTTGACACATTCATGGTTTTTGTAATAAAGACAATTACGTATATATATATATATATATATATATATATATGGAGCTGGAGCTCGGTGCCACAAGTTTTGTGTACGAATCTCTGCGGTGCCCCTTAGGTGCTGGTCTAACATGATTGTAGAGCATTGGGCGTAAAAGGCTGACAATCCTACTCCGTAAAAAAACATTTCCTGTCTCAAAAACAGACGGCCTTGGCTCTTCCATTGGGGTTGTTGCGCCAATATATATATATATAAAATAATTATATATATATATATATATATATATTGGGAATTTAATCACACTAGAAATTTAAATGTTTATACGGGGAATTTTTCCATAAACTATCCCATCCGTCATCGAGTCCTCTCGTTTTCAAAAAACAGTGAGTACAACGGAAGCAGATTGTGGATTTGAACCTCAGTCTTCCTTTCTGCATATATTAACATAACTTTGTAATCATTCCCTCTTCTTTTTTTCGTCTTATTTTTAATGTTTTTATTTTTGTTCGTGCTTCTTTTTGTGTCGCTTTTCTTTTTCCTTAATTATTACTAACTCTTCATTTAATGGTGAGAATTCGTTTAGCGATTATTTAAAATAACACTCGGACACTCTACTTAAACTAATCATCCCCTAAACACATCAATATCTTGAATTTAAACTTCTTTCAAAGCGTTTTGAATCCTTATAGTTATTTGTTTGTTAAGGGAGAAAATATTCAAGAGTGCATAAATTGAACATAACGGTTCAGTACAAATAAGTAATTTTGAAGCCAAAGGGCTGTTATTAGTTAATCTAATGGATACATTTATCCAAATTATTCTGATGAAAGATAAAAGAATTTATTTTTTTAAACTACTCAAACGTCTTGCCTCTGAGGGTAACTATTCAAGACCTTGATACGCGATAAAAGATCCATATTCAACGTTTAAAATCTTTTCACGTTTACGTGCATTTAACTTTTTGTTCAAAAGATTTAAGTGCTGATGGCGGGGTTCGACGAACTCGGCAAACGAGCTAACAAGCTTCCATTTAAGCGAACAAATCCTACCTTCGAGAAGTTCGCTTGCTATTAAATTACTGTTTCGTGTCCAGTGAATCACTTTGCTGACCTAATTACGGAGAGGATTTTCCCAATTGTTAAGGGATGATGAAAGAAAGAAATTTAATTGGTTTTTCTGCCCTGAAAATGAGAAGATGATGAAAAAACGGTTTCTTCAAAAACGGTAGGGTTTTTGTTATTTGTTTATTAATGGGCCTCGAGCTTCACTCATGTATACCTCAAACGACTATACCTGAAGGACTATAAAGGAAGAGCATTGCCTTTTGGGGAGGATTTAAGATTACTTTCCTCTTATTCGAGTATCACACCGAAAGTTACCACCAGGCAACTTGACTGCAGATGTTATACAATCACCATGAAGTCAATTCCTTTCTGACAGCAGCGACTACAACTTATGTCGCTAATACAACCCTAAAAAATTGCTTAAGGATATAAGATTATAAATTTTGTTAAGCGTATTTTTAGTTAATGAAATATATTTAATATTCATGCCATCCATTTTTTTCTTTCACTATATCAAATTCTGGATGTTATTATTTGATGCATGTGCATTATTGAATTGTTGGATTCATGTTATAAAAAGCAAAATATTACCTTCAGAAACTGCCAATATTGACTTAACTCTCGATTTCCTAAGAACACAGAAATAAAAACTTTATAGCAAGCGTCTGTAGCATCTAACACATTGCTTTTTAACCAAGGCAACACTAACCTATTTGGGAAAATCTTGGATTTGATTCAGATATTGTTTGAATTTGAATGGTTTAGTTTGGTTTATCGTTTTACAGTCATTTTATGCAGGTTCGTAACCTCTTTTTCAGCCCAAACGGAGGAACATTGCGACCTACAGATTTATCGTGACCTTCACAGTCTTAGACATGGGTTTTCGATAACGATTTTCCGAGTTCGGTAATCTAACGTATTTTACACCAGGACTTCATGTTGTAACTTTTTATAACGGATGGAAAGAAGCGTTTAAATTATATTCTATCATATATTTTATCAATTATTTTTTATCATTATAACTAAATTCTTTTGTTTTTTATTGGCACATTTAAGTATTTTAACTCAGTAGGAATTAGTGGCCTTCATTTTATTGGAAAAAGGAGCATGCGGCCTTCATTTTAATAGTAAAGACGTCCATGAGACAAAAGGGTTAAGAACTCCTTTTTTAATTCGATTCTTAGTCATTTATAACATGCACAACAAGCAGAGAGCCCATATTCGAATCCCTATCGTCTACTGCAATTACTGCATTCAAAACGACAGTTTCTGGTGCAAAAACTATGCCAGAATGTAAGCAGTTACCCCTAAAATATTCCGAGAAGGCAATGCCGGGCCTGTTATCACTGTGGGCGTACTGATCATTGAATGCATAAGGGTTTTTTTTATGATTTTAAAAATATTAAGCTATGTAACGATCCAGTGTCCATCGTCTTACTCACCAAAGGCGGCCTGGTGGCCAAGAAGCTAGCGCTCTGGCCTTTGGTATACCAGTCTTCTGGTAAGAATCCTGGCCGTGGCATGGATGCTAGTAAGTGGTTCGGAATCCACTTTAAACTGTAGGTCCCTGTCTGTTAGGCCGTCATGTGAGCAAGAGCTGTCATGTGAGCCGTCATGTGAGCTCTACGTCCGTAGAGCGATAAAACCAGAACCAAACTTATTCCTCAAAGGGGTGCTTGCTACAAAAAAGGTAAAAAGTTCGCGATCTAACAAATAACGTTAGATTTCGTATTGCGAAAGGGCTGCCGTAGTTGGGAGTGGTAACACCTTCCACTGTCAGGTTCGGCGACCGCATTAACCGAGCGCTCAACAGAAGTGGGTTGCAATAAAAGAGTTGGCACGGTTTCTTCCCTTACAAAAGAAACGCCTCGATTTATTTATCCTGAGCACATTCGGCCAGCATTGTTGGTGTCTCTGCTAAAATCTCGCCTTAATTGCATTTCGCGATGCTAAAAAAGAGCGAATCACCCTTTTTTTCTTTCTGGTGGTATGCCATTGTGACAAACAAAAGATGGAAAAAGGGTTGCAAAAAAGAAATTTTGGAATCGTTTCCGGGTTTCCGCAAATCGAGTGGGCCCCGCGATTTACTGCCCACAAAAGCAGCTCTGGATTTATGCAGGGAAACTGCTAATGACTTTTTCTAAATAGCTTTGACTTCACCTATTTCAGAAATGAAACTATTTTTAAAAATAAGTGTCATTGGTTTCTATAGATAGACCAATAAAAAAAGTTTGTTTTGGTGTTATATTGTTAAGCATTCAAAAAAGTTCCTTCTCTTAAATGAATTAACTCTTTTTTTTTCCTATTTGTCATTTTTAATGAAGAATGGAATAAAAGATATTATAAAAATAATAATAAGCCATTTTCGTATGAAAAAAATTTTACGTCAAAAAAAAAAATGCTATTTTTCTGAAGAATGAGGCTTTAAATTTAAGCCTCATTCTTATTAAAAAGCTTATAATAAATAAAGCCTCATTCTTTATTTTAAATTTTATAATATCATCTAAAGTATATAAGATTTATATTTTAAATATTATATATATATATGATACTCTCCCGTAAGGGTCAGAGTTAGTCAACTTGAAAATCACTGCTTTAAAATATTGTAAGTACATCCCAAAATTATGAATTATCAGTCACAAATTGAATTATCTTCAATTGAAGTTCAAACGTTAAACTGTAGGTCCCGTTCTAATTAGTCCAACGTGTACATAAAATGACAGTAGAGCCACCTACCAAGCCTCAATTGAAGTTCAAAGCGTAACAAATATACGTTATAATGTCAACATTTTTGTTCATAGATTATTTTCGTATATATTATAATGTTATAATGAATAAATTTATATACAATAAACATTACTAATAATTAAATACAGGAGCTTGCCTGTTCAAAGAATGACCTTGAGAATTTTTATTCTTCGAAAATGTCTAGTTTTGATGTGCTGCTGAGAATATATTCGCAATAATCTAAAAATATAAATATATTTTATATTTAATTTAGTAAACTTCTTATTAATTACGATGTTTTGATAGCCGGATACTTTAAATTCAGTTCATTTGTCACTAAAAAGATCACTCAGTTCATTTGTCACTGAAAAAGATCACTCAGTTCATTTGTCACTAAAAGATCATTCAGTTCATTTGTCACTAAAAAAGATCATTCAGTTCATTTGTCTCTAAAAGATCATTCAGTTCATTTGTCACTAAAAGATTATTCAGTTCATTTGTCATCATTAAACTGTGAATGTCACCTAAAGTGTAAGGAGTAAGTGTTAACTCTCAAGGGTAGCACCTGGACCTTTTTTCTTCCACTCAAGCCCAGTGGAGTGACGTTTCAGTCCTCCCTTAGTTTAAAAATAGAAGCTTTTAATTCGATTTCCCTACTTTCAGAATCTTTGCTGCCATCTCAGCCCATTTCTCAATACAGAAAATTTATTTTGCTAATAAATAAACCCCAAAACCTCTATCACAGCAATTTTAGTATTAGCATTTGAGTATACAAGTGAAATAATCACATTAAAAAAGTTTGGTGAGAATTTTATAATGATGCGTCACTGTTAAAGTATTGCGTCACCATTGCTTGTTGTGCGACCTGGTCAGTATCCAAATCACTGGAGCTTGACAGTCGGAAATGACGCGCACCGGAAATGGTGGCCTTTTGTAGCGGCTCCTTTTCAACCTTTTACGACAACACTTTCAATGAGAATCTGTTCCTGTAGAAAATCATTTTGATTGCCGATTCTCTGAATGGCTCTGCAATAATGATTCTCACAACAGAATAAATCTTTCATAGCCAGGATGAATTTTTGTTGTGGATGGGTAACAATGAAATTTTTTTTCTCATTATAATAGCTCTGTAATCTCTGCAATTCCAAAAATTATATTCATAATAGTAAGAACATTTGCATCCAAAGTCAAGGTATTCCAAAGGAATTAAATATTCATCAATACTAGCTAGTTTTTACTTACATTACTTTGAAAAAAATTGTCTAATTCATAAGCAGACGCTCAGATATGTTAATAACCTAATAGTTTTCAACCATCCAAACTTTGTAAATATTGATTTTTTTTTTTTTGCTGATTTTGTGAATAACTTGCTTTTTATACTGTATACATTTTTTTTTTTTTTTTTATGTGTTTATATAACAATTTTAACTTACTAATAAGAAAATTCTACTTCATAAAAATTATATATTTTTTTTATCAGTAAATATGAAATATTTATTCAGCATGTCAAAAATTAAGACTTCGCCAAAATTTGAATTATGCACATTGATAGAGGTTTTTCTTATTTTTGAATTTCTAATGAAAATCCACTTTACATTGTTTTTTAACTGCAACTGGATAGCCTGTAGAAGACTGCATATGCTAGTTTCTCAAATTATACAACATGTTTTTAAATCTCTGTCACATAACAATAGGCAATTCAAGTAATTGTAGAAAAGAAAAGGAATATATTTACATAAACATCTTTAAGGAAACCCGACAGTACAGGCTTTTTTTCCTCCGGGTTACAAAGTCACTGGTTGTGATATTATAAACCACTTGAAAAACCTGAGACTGTAATACAATCACTTTACCTTGAATTTCACGTAAGGAACAATAGGTGTAGCATTTCGCAATTATCACAAATCTTGCCAAATGATATTCTTAGCACACTTCCAAATACTTCTCTCATAAATATTGTTCAGGAAGAACCAAAGATATATAAAAAAATTTAATAAAATCATGTATAACACGATTTATGTATGATAATTTTTCAAGTTTTTTTATCAAGTTTTATTAGTTTTTCATTTAAGTGTATTTATTTTTTAATCAATTCTTCGAAGTTCGACTGAATTAAAAACTAAACTTGAAAATGTTGTTATTTTTTTTTTTATTTAAATAATTACCAAAGTTTATTCGTGTACCGCTGAGGTACACGAATCAAGGTAAACAATATTTTTAGTCATATTCAAATTTTCCATTGGAAATAGAACTAGAGATATCAAGAATTTTGTACATCTTAATATCTTCCCAACACTTAATGTATTTGTGTCCCGCTGCAATCATCAAGGCTAGATCTTATTCATACCACAGCATGGAAAGGAAGTAAAAGACGCAGCTCATGCAGGATTGTAGACAGTGTAGATATACAAATAATTTCTTTTATGCAACCCCGTAAAAAGAAATCATTAACATGATCTCGGCGGTCACTTACAGAGGACATTGTCTTCCTTTTTTGCGCCCAATCAATCAAACACCTAAGAGATCATGATCACACAGAGATACCAATGAAGAGATAACCGTCACATCGAGATGTTAGTGAGAACACCATCACATCAAGCTAATGTGAAGTATATTATCACACCGAAATGCTGTGGGGAATCATCATCACATGAAGATGTCAATGAAGAGATCCATCATCTCATCGAGGTGTCAGTGAGAGATGCCCCTCCTCTTGGAAAAGAAATTCATTGTCATTTTTTTCTCGTTGTAGAAATAGCCAACCAGTAACCACAGTAACTAGTAAAATAGGAAGTTGCTATATGATTTTAAATACTGTACTAAATAGAATTGTGAATTGTACCATCTTGAAAAATCGTGCATTAGTGTCGAGTTTAGAAATCTTAGTTCATCCGTCAATCTTAAGGTATATAGAGGCAGAGTATGTTTAAGACATCGGTACATCACCATACCAACCTATTTATCAAAATTACCATTATTTTATAAATACTGTGCTTCATTATCACATGTATAATAAGCGATTGAGTAGAATCCTTCTTATTTCATAATTATCAAATCTATACTTTTACGATATTTGAATATGAATACATTTCCGTTAAAAAAATTATAACTTTTCAAATAATTATAAACTATTTCTTATTTAAATCATATTCATTACTTATTTTGAATTCAAAGCTTGTAATTGTTATACATAATCTAATCTTTATTTTCTCACCAAGTAATACTTTACTTATCCCTTATTGATTATTTATTATTTGATTTTTTTATTGTTTATTATTTTCAAGAATTCTGCTTTGTGAAAATTTTTAAAATTTTAGATAAGTGCTTATTTTGCTTTATATTTCTTATTAAAACTGAAAATTTTAAAAACTCATTATATTCTTTTGTTACAAAAAAACAACTACTACTACAAACTTCTGTTACAACAAAATGTTCCGTTAAAGTTTTTGGATTTGCTAAATTGTTCATAATAGAGTAGATTTGAAAAAAAAAGTCTGAATAAGAACGCCGTTTTCGTTATCAAATGGCATTTTTACTCGTACTAATAAATCCACATAGCTGTATTCATAATCTTTCTGCCGTCCAGTATATTTTGTACGAATTCCGTGACCAGGAGTTATATGAAACATTTTTAACAGGTCCACTGCGAACGAAATGGTTTTCCGTAAATCAAAAAAGGGGAATAAACTAATAAAATGTGGAGCGCGTTCGATACGAAAACATCCCATTTCAAGCCAAATAAAAATATCATTTATTTATGGACAGTCCTTTGTCAGGTTGAATCAATACGGAAGTGTGTATGTCTCGGTTATGCCAATTCTGTGTCACTATGGCTCGCGTCACCCCAAATAGAGTCACAAAGCAGCTGCAAAAATATGCGTTAAGATTATTTCACCCGTTTTGCACCGTTCGAACAGGTGCTTCCGCGTTATCAAACATATTGGCAGCCGGCTTATTTCACCCTATAATTTGTCCTTGCAGAAACTGACACTTTTCTCCGAAGCTGAGATTCAAAAGTGAGACATCCTTTGAAGACAGGCACAGTTCCTGCCTCATCGTACGTCAACTCTATTTTAATAACTCAAATTACAGCAATTGTTTTTAAAGACTTTCAGATTTTTATGTAATATTACAATATGGAACATTTTTTAATTCTATTTAATAGTT
Organism: Caerostris extrusa; assembly: GCA_021605095.1. Lineage (NCBI taxonomy): Eukaryota > Metazoa > Arthropoda > Arachnida > Araneae > Araneidae > Caerostris > Caerostris extrusa. The sequence goes on from BPLR01002576.1 coordinate 42,936, forward strand.
TAATCAAATCGTTTAATAGTTTCAATATTATCAAAAATAATTTATTGTGTTTTATAATGCAGTACATCAAGAAGTTAGGGTCTTTTATCAATAGCACGCAAACCTGGATTTCAACCTCTTGTTTATGGTTTTCTTTTTATTTCATTTTAGTTATTTTTTAATAAGACGCAAGAATATCGAGTTAGTTATTGGAGGGTGTCACGAATTCATTTTCTGATATGTGTCTGAATTATCCATATGCATCCTACCATCGATTTTAAATAGGGTGTCCTAAGTATTTTGAATGAAAATTATTTAGAAATAGTTCAAGATTTGTCCGTTAGCTTTAATTTTTACAGTTATCCAATTCATTACTTAATTCCGTTGTAAATTACTAATAACTAAGCAGTTTCTTATTATGGGGAAAAGTGCTACTTTCTTTAAAATCAACTTTTATCCATAACGTGCTAACTTGATTTCAGGCTCTTATTTATTTTAATTTATTTTATTTTTTTTTTACCTTGATGCAAGAATATCAAGACGTTAGCCATCGGCGAATGTCAAGAATTCATTCATGTATCTAAATTATTCACATGCGCCAGACCATCAATTTTAAATAGGATGTCCTCTGTAATTTGTGTGAAATTTAATTAGTAATAACTTAAGATTTTTTTCAACAGTTTTAATTTTTTACAGTTATTCAATAAATGTCTTAATTTTCATTTAACATTTATACAACAATACTATATCGTACTCGGGGTTCTAAATACGATCAAATTGTTGAAATTTTTATTGGATTTTTTTTTGTCTTAAAATAGTTTCAAATATCTTAAATACTACATTTTATTAATATTTAAAATTTAACTCGCTTTTTTTCACTTTTTATTCATAATGCTGGAAATAATTTTAAAATGGTAAATTGTTTAAAGAGGGCCTGATGGCAGAGTGATTAGCGCTCTGGAGCTAGTTGCCACAGATTTCGGGTTCGAGTTCCCTCTCAAAATTATGGATTTAATTTTGTAACAATTGTTTTGTTTGCAAATAATGCTTTTTCTGAAACAAATACAAAAAAAAAAAAAAAAAAAAAATTCTCACCGTATGCCATATTCAATTAAAACTTCTTTACAGCGTCCATTATAAGTTTGACAATTTAAATTCAGTTATTTGTAAATTATGGTTTATGATAAGCTTTATTATTTACATGTCTAATTCTTAGAAATACATTAGATGCAGTCAAGATAAATTTTAATCTTAAATCTATTGTCACAAAGCTAAAAACAATATTAAAAAACTAGGCTTCTGCACCATTTGATCTTTCAGATGTGTGTGTAGCGTGAATTTTTAGGTATTGAAATAAAAAGTATTAAGAACATGTTCCAATTTCAGAATATCTTTATTTAAGCATAATAATCTTCGAATAGTTAATTATGTCTCCTGTATAAAAAATGAGCACACTTGTCAATAAACGAAGATTATAATATGAAGACAATGACGCATCAGAATTGTTTTCAATAATATTTTACTTTTCTTTTTGCTCTAAAAAGATTGCATGATGTGCATAAATTACGTGATTGTTCTACAGATGCTTTCATTGTTAGAAAATGTTTCATCTATTCTTTAAAACGTTGAAATGGTTGCATGTTTTTCTCTAGTGATTGATGAAACGTCTAAGCTACTGTAATGACTAACGATTGTTAATCCTTTCTTCTATTTGTTTTAATAAATTAAAGCCAAATAGATTGATTCTAGTAGAGAATTACTTATAGAAAGGTAAATCAAAATTAAATGTTGTTATCTCTTGATGGACTTGACCACGAATAGAAATTTTCTCAATAGAATTATTTCTGTTTGTTGAAGTCATTGCAATAAGGAAGATTTAAAGGTCAGTGATCTTACCATTGAGGCCTGATGGCCTAGTGTCTAGAACTTTGGCACTGGGTGCCGCAGGTTTCGGGTTCGAGCCATGGATGCTTGTAATGGTACGGAATCCACTTTAAGCCATAGTTCAACCCTACTCCATAAAAAGAAAAAAATTCTGATTTGAAATCTGTCAGTTGTCAGATCTGTGGTAGATTGGGCGTTCTTTAAGGTGCACCAAGGATGGGGAGGCTATATTCAAGGTCTATATTTCACCCACGTTGTGTCATTGCAATTTTAAATTAATATAAGGGATCACAGCTTCCCTTTGAACCAAGTGGATTTGTCTTGTGCCTTGGATTATTTTTGTGTCCTTATCTGCCTTATCGTATTCCTTGCATTGTCTTGGATTTATTTTTGTGCCTACCAGGATTTATGCATCCCTGATGGCATGGAACCTTTCGATTCGGCATCGCTTTTCTAACATAGCACCCTATATTAGGAAATCAATTCACTGTCCATCAGGCCCGCTCGGGATCACAATAATTATGTAATTCCTACCTTCATTTTAAGCTATCTCTATTTCACGACGTAATAAAAGGGACAGCGCAGTTTTTGAGATAGCAGTTAATGATGTGTTATGCATGTATAAAATATATCTTTATTCTAATTTCTTTCTTTTTATTGAAGGACATGCATGATGTGCTTTTAAACACCTTTTGCATAAAAAAAATTATTATTCTTGAAGGACAGAAACTTGAAAATAAAAACCAGTATAAATACATTATATTTAAATCAGGGGCCTGAATGGCCGAGTGTCTGGTCCTCGGTGCCACAGGTTTCGGGTTCCAGTCCCGGCTGTGCCTTAAATGTTTGTAGTGGTTCGGAATAAAGCCGAAGGTCCTGGTCTAATCTAGAGAGTCGCCTTGAGGTTTAGTCAGTTGTCAGCCCTCGTGGTTCCTCGTTAAAGGGAAGTTGCATATGACCCTTAGCCATGGACCAGTCGTCTGCGACGGAGTCTTTTGAACCTGGTGTGGCTTTACACGAGGGGGATTAATAACGACAATATTTAAATCTTTTAAATTCTACGTTCATCAAATGCCAGCAATAAAGAAAATCATGAAAATTAAGAATAGAACGATCATGCCCAATCCTGGCAAGGAATATGGAAATTTTTGGTTTGGATTTCGAATCGATTTCTCTTAGGTCGGAAATAGGACTAGCCATCCACCTGAGTTCTCCAAACGGCACAAATACAAATTAAAATTACAGAAATGGGCAATGTAATTTTTAATAATACGAATGATGATTTTTTTTTCCCTGTGATTCATAATTGTGATACTACTAAAAAAAGTTGGATATTTAATTTTAATGATCTTTAAATGAATTTTCAAGGTCTTGATAATGACCGAATTTTATTTCGAAGTCATTATTGAAGAAAAAAGAAAATTTATTTTTGCAATCCATCTTAACTTTAACAAATTGTTTGTTAGCCATAAAGGCTCGTTTATTTTATTTTACTACAACCACAAATTAACAAATGCAACAATGCGGAAAGAAATAAACGCTGGTATTACAATAAATCTTTTTGTAGAATACTTAATGAATTGCTTAGAAGAATCTTTAACAGACGAATCCAGTTTGACACAAGCAACAACAACGACAGGTTAATGAACAGACGCCGTATTAACTAGGAATATTTCGTTCTCAGAAAATTCCACCATGCATGGCTTGACAAAGAGATGGAGTTTAATTTATAGTTCGTTAAAGTTCCCCACCGACCCCCACGCGCGGCAGCAGATCGGACGTCAAGGTCCACTGATTTCCAGATATTTCTTTTTCACTTCCTGGGAACGAATCTGGAGGCCAAACAATGATGTAACTAGAAGAGGCCGCCTTCTCCTATTCAAGGCAATTCTGTCCCATAAAAAAAAAAAAAAGAATGCAGTCGATCTTCCAGCAATAGATAATGACCACATCTCTTTCACAATATAAATAAGGGTGACTCAGAAGTGCCTTAGAAAAGGATAAATACTGTAACACAATAAAAACAAGTAATATATAAGAAAAATTTTAAGTCAATTCCTACTTTCTTTTTTTCACACTATTGCAGAAAGTCCTTTATAAATAATTTTCATTCATTTTTTTTTAAGTTTATCTGGCGCCATCTATTGGTAGATATATGCAACTTAAATCTAAAAAAAAATTAAATTAATGAATTAAATTTAATGACTGAATTAATGTTTGAAAAAACTGTATTCATATCCAGTGTCATCCACTACAAGTTCAAAAAAAAAATGTATTTGAATTTGAGTGGATGAATAAAAAGTATTTTATGAACGATTGAAAATTTGAACAAGATATATATATAGGGAGAGTGTGAGCTAATAGAAGGAATTGAAAAAATAATTTGATTCATTGTATTACAATGTGTTTTAGAACTTAGTTTGAATTTTTTTTTTTTTTTTTTTTTTTGGGCAAAAGTGATTAGTGAAATGGTTCCTATTTTTTATTTTATTTCTAAATTATTTTTAAACTATTCACGCGAGAAAATGTTTATGGGTAGATCCAAATAGGAGAGGCCTGATGGCCGAGTGGCTAGCGCTCAGGCACTCGGTACTATAGGTTTCAGATTTAAATCCCAGCGGTGCCATGGATGTTTGTAGTGGTTCGGAATCCACTTTAAACCGTATGTCCTACTCTAATATGATTGTAGAACTGACCAGCCTTCCCCGTAAAAAATATAACATCTCTAACATCTCTTGTCTCGAAATCTGCCAGTAGGCAGACGGCCTTGGCTCACCATGGGATTATTACGCCATTGAAGAATTTTCTGCTTTAGGGGGCTGATGGCCATTGAAAGAATGTATCTGCTTTAGGAACTGATGACCATTGAAGAAGAAGTATCTGCTTGAGGGACCTGATAGCCGAGTGACTAGCACTCTGGTTTTGAGTTTGAGTTCCGGCGATGGCCTGGATGTTGGTAGCGGTACAGTGGTAGGTCCCGGTCTAACATGATCTTAGAGCGTTGCGGGGTTATTGTTATTCCGCTTTGTAGCTTACCTCCAAGCTATACTTATTAATGATAGTTAATAAGTATAAAAATTATATACACTGAATTCTTCTTTTTTTATTATTACTATGATATATGTAGTGGTTCAGAATCCACTTTAAACCGTAGGTCCCGGTCTAAAATGAGCATTGTGGGGGCATTGTTACTCCGCGTCCGTAGCTTATCTTCAAGCTATTACGTACCTCCTGGGTAGTGCTAAGTGAGTAACGTCGGTGCAGCGATGGCCTTAAGGCAGGAAAGACAGTTGTCCAAGTGTTTGCCAGCTGCATTAGAAAAAAAAGATCTAAAAAGGATTCTGTATTTCTTTACATTATCCATCAACAACCACGGCAATCTCGTAAAGTAAAGTTTTAAAACATAAATGTTTTACTGGCAATCACATAAAATGCGTATAAGATTAGGAATCGTATCAGAACTTTTAAAAACAACATCCTAAAAAGTCCTTAGAAAACAATAAATACTATCACATAATAAAAAAAAAAATAAATACTTTGATTCATTGTATTACAATGTGTTTTAGAATTTGGTTTGATTTTGTTTTAGAAATTTTTGTTTGTTTGTTTTAGAAATTATTCACCCGAGAAATTGTTTATGTGTAGATGCAAATAGGATTGTGTATTTTGGTGTATTATCCATCAATAACCACGGCTATCTCATTAAGTGAAGTTTTAAAACATGGATGTTTTTCTGGTAATCGCATAAAACGCGTATAAGTTTAGAAATCCAATCAGAACTTTTTTAAATAACATTTCCCGGTCTGTTTAGTCAACAAGATTATGACTCTCATGTGATCGTAAGAAACAAATAAATAAACAACGAAAGAATGTCTATAAAAACCTCCCATCCAAGTTAACATGTTATTCAGTAAAATTCCTGTGTGCTAATTTTCAATTGAATAAATTAATTTTTTAATATTTATGTGTTAATATTTTTTATTAAACCAGAATATATCGTACGTTTTTAATATTTCATAATGTCTGAAAATTTAAAAAAAAAAATATCAGTCTTATAAAATTAAAAATAAAATTGACGTATGATGAGGAGGAACGAGATTTGTGTATATTTTAATTTGTAATGGTGAAAGTCAGGCATATAAAAAAACAAGTCATTTTTATAGGGTCGCCTATAATTCAAGCAAGAATAATGCTTCTAATAAAGGACACAAAAGGATTTGTTTTAGAAAACGATTTGATATGCTCCCGAAAACCCAAACCTGAAGGTGCATTTTGAAGGAAACTAGCTCTTTCATCATCAAATATTCCAAACTATTTACGACGTTTAGGAATTTAAATCTTGCGTAAATTTTGGGATAACCTATACACGGGAACATGTGATCGGAAATGCAATGAACAACCATTAAAGGGCATTCTTCGCCATTGAATCAATCAAAAGAATAGTATATTAAATAAGCACAGGTACAAACACAGATTTAGAGCAATACAATAACCCAACAACACAGCATAACAACATTCAAGTATGATTAGTAGCATTATGGTAATCAGCTTATCACACTCATAGCATAATAATGTTCACAAGTTAATTCCATATTTTTGATTGACATAAAATTTTTAATTTGATGTAAACAACAGAAACGACATCCGTATTACAAATCGTTCTGATTAAGTAAAAGTTCAAAATGTCAAACATTAAGACGGATATGTCAGATATGTCCACGTAATATTAGCGGAGCCGATTCTGGATACATGAATAGCAACTCTTCATTATAAATTTTCTATACCCTCAAAGTACTTGTGCAAGATACTTTTTATTCCATAAAAATATCCTGATTATATACTAAAAACACATTTTTTTTTGGTCAATTCATGCGTAAGAAAGTACTACAATTTTGATTTTCTACATTAACACTTTTAATTGTTTCCTTCTAATCTTTCCCCTTATTTTTACAAAATTAAGAAGTTAACCTATGATGTGAATGCAAATTTCATAGCTAAGATCTTTTATTAAAATTCAGTTAGAGCAAATTCTGCGTTTATCATACAAATAGCATACATGTATATCATATTTTTTGTTCTAATGAAGCTGGCAAACACTCAGACAGTTGTCTTTGATGCCTTAAGGCAAGCGCCGCACCGACGTTACTCACTTAGCTCTACCCAGGAGGTGCGTGTAGCTTGAAGATAAGCTACGGACGCAGAGTAACAATACCCCCGCAACGCTCTACGATCATGTTAGACTGGTACCTACGGTTTCAAGAGGATTCGAACCACTACAGTATATCATAATAATAATAAAAATAAGAATTCCGTGTATATAATTTTTATACTTATTAAATATCATTAACATGTTTAGTGTATCGCATGTGTAAAAGAATTCCAAATACAAGGCCTTGAGAACCCAAGACGATGATGAAGTGTTTTAAGCCTTGTAGGAAACATTAGATAAAAATCGAACCCAGTCCTCTCCTTTTGAAAGGTCAATGATTGGATCAAATTTTGTTCATTCAACCAGACCTGGTTGTTCGAAGCGATAAGAATTTGGTTTCCTTTTTTTCCTTCTCCAACTTCCCACACAAAGAAAACCTTCATCTCATAAGGAACAGAGGTAGACGTCTCCGTTTGAGACTGATTTTATAGACGAAAATATAACTATACAATCAGTATAGTACCTCAGAAGTTTTTACGAACGTTTTTTAAGCAGAAAAAAGCAATATATAAAAAAAGAATTAAGTCAATTCCTACTTTGTTGCAGAAAGTCCTTTATAAATAATTTTCATTCATTTTTTAAGTTTATCTGGCGCCATTTATTGGTAGATACATGCAACTTAAATCGAAAAAAAAAACTAAAATTAATTAAATTTAATTACTGAATTAATATTTGAAAAACTGTATTCACATCCAGTGTCATCCACTACAAGTTAAAAAAATTTTATTTGCTTTTGAGTGGACCAATAAAAAGTATTTTATGAACAATTGAAAATTTGAACAAGATATATACGGAGCTAATAGAAGGAATTGAAAAAAAAAAAAGAATATTTTTCAACTAACTGGGGTAACTATTTTAAATTCAAAAATGTTATTCACATTTTTAAACCATTTTTCTGTATTCCATTTTTTAAAAATATATGAATTTGAATTTTAATATATGAATTTGAATACTTCCGTTCAGTATAATATTTTCACGGATTAAAATATTTTATGGTTGTTTTTGCTCAAAACTTGATTTTTGCATATGCTCTTGAATTTCCTCATCTGGTATTTCTTGAAAAAAACAAGATATTTTTGGGAAACTTTTGGAAAAAGAAGTTAAAAAGCCAGCTGCTTAAAAAGCTTCCTAATATTTTAATTAAAAAAAATTGAAAACTGATACGCAGCATAAAAACAATTAGTATTCCAGAATTGTTCAAGTTTATACTCATTAGTATGCAAGAGCTGTTTTGGTATTCACCAGTATATTAAATAATCTTAATGAAGAAAGATAAAAAATATAGCAGAAAAACACACTAGAAAAACTAAACGAAAATGAAGAAGAATGAAATAGTCATGCTACTACTACTACTACACCACACCACATCACATCACTGTGCCTAAAGCTCAGTTGCCCCTTTACGGTTTGGGAATGATGTAGGTGAGAAGTCTGATTGGGCTTTCTGAAAGCTCTACGGTCATATGAAACTGGGACCTACTGCTTAAAGTGGATTCCAAATCATTACAAACATCCATGCACCGCCGGGATTCTAACCGGAAACCTGTGGTACAAAGCGCCAAAGCGCTAGCCTCTCAGCCATGAGGCTGAAACAGTCATATTAACTTAAAGTATCATATTTAACTATCTTAAATACTATAATAAACATAACTAACTATCTCTCTGCCACTACAGTCTATATTGGACCATGGCCGTCTTCCTATTGGCAGATTCGAAACAGGTGACATTTTGTTTTTACGGGGGTAGGGTTGTCAGCCCTACGTTTTACAGTCATATTAAACCTGGACCTACGGTTTAAAAAATGGATTCCAAATCACTACAAACATCTACCACCAGGCAACGGAGGGTCTCAAACCCGAAACCTGTGGCACCAATTAGTCACTCGGCTATCAGGTCCATTTAAAAATCATACTAACAATATTTTTGAAAAGAATGTAGGTAAGCTCAGGTTAGAATCCTCTGATATGCCTCTGTTGCAGTCTCTGCTTTGAGAAACGAAAAGAATCAATGGCGATTTGACACCATTGGGTGTGAGGCTCATGAGTGTTCTAGATTTTCCCCAAAATGTCACAAATATTCGGGATAGGCACCCTTGAAAATACTCCCAGCAGTCAGTACTCTCTCTTCATCGTCTATGACCGTGTAAGGTCCCCAGATGTACACAAATAGAAAAATACTAAATACAAACTCTTCTTTCTTGGTAATTTTATCCTTATTGTAAATTTCCAAATGTAATTTTATATTATATTAACTTTCTATCAATTCTTTTTTTTTTTAAATCAAGCTCCCTAAAAATATTTTATTTGTACACTTTAGACCTTCTAGCATCTTTTTAAGATTCAATGTAACCGACTCGTGACTCAGTGGCAACGTGGGCATTGGAGCTGAGGTTCAATCGGCTGGTGTCTTTGTTGTAGATACTATTTCAAAAAACTAGGAGAATGGAGGGCGTTTGGGATGTTCAACATCTTGCTTCGTAAGTCGAACTACCTGGTGGGAGTTTTATGGGCACCCCTACGATACAAAAATGCAGTGTAGTTTCCCTAAAAATTCTCCCGCAAGACACTGCCCTCCTTCAGCGACACGGAGCCGAGTCAGACTTCTACCTACGGGTGCTCCATCACAACAGAAGCTGCATTCCCCTACCCTCTATCCATGAGTAGACTACTCATGGGATGTCCATCCGCACTGCAGGACACTGAAGATTAGACACAACAACAATATGCAATATGTTTTACTATTTATCCCAATAAATCATATTTTAATTTGCTTTTTAATCTGATGGTTAAATTTTGTAGGTAACTAGCTGGGTTATTCGATATTTTTCGGACTCATTTGAAAAGAAGTAATACAATCACAGGATAAAATAGACAGCACAAAGAAGGCTCAAAAATGGATTTGTTTTTATTTATATTTTTTGTAAATAAGAAAAATCTTCAGCTTTTAAGTAAATAAAAATCGGTTTCAATTAAAATTTCCATACACTGGTTCAATTTCCTTTATACTAGTAAAAGGAAATTGAAACACTATTTAACTAAATTATAACGAAAATACTATTTAGGATGTATAAAAATCGTTCATTAAACACATCCGAACATTCAGATTAAGAGAAATCAAGATTGATTTGGCTAGCCGCTCTACGGTCATCTTGTGCACACTTTAGGCTAAATAGACCGGGACCTACAGTTTAACACGGATTCCGAACCACCAACGAACACCATGCCGCCGCCGGGATTCGAACCTGGAGCCCTCGGTACCAACAGCCAGAGCGCTAGCCAGTTGGCCATCGGGTCGCAGAGAAATCAACAAGAAAATGGGAATCACCGAGTTTTAAAGTAGCTTACTGTCTTTCATAAATCATATCCTTTTTATGCGCTAAATTTGAAAACTCTCACCGAAAAATTGTGAATTTTTATGTTGTCGTTGTTCTAATACAGTTGACAATACAGAGACAGTCAATCTTTATGCCATGGGCAAAGACTGCACCGCTGTTACTCATTTAGCACTACCCAGAGGCACGTGTAGCCTGAAGATAAGCTACGGACGCGAGTAACATCACCCGCGCAAAGTTCTATGATCCTATTAGACCTGGGTCTATGCTTTAAAGTGGATTCTGAATCTTTACAAACATCCATGACACCGCCAGGACTCGAACCCTAAACCTGGGGTACCGAGTGTCAGAGCGCTAGTCACTCTGTCATCAGATGAATTTTTATAATGGACAAACAAACAAATAGATTTTCAAATCCATATATTAACGAAAAATTTTTAAAAATTCAAATATTTTAAAATTATGACTTATATACTTTATTTAATTGCAATTTTATTGCCTTTTTTCTTTTGTGATCGCAGCATTATTTTTAAAAGGAATATATTGGATGTTAAAAAATGGATCAACAACCTTTCATAAAAAACTAGTCTTGGCTCTCAAAATGGAGCAAAATCTGATGGGCTTTTCATGACTGTGGGAATCAAGACTAGAGTCTAATATGTCTCGAATCGTTAAATTTTTCGCAATTTTACTTCCAACAAAATTTTTTTTTTTCGCGATAGAGCTTTTTTAGAGCATTAAGGTCATTTCTGCCATGAGAACAACTCTACCAAAAATAGATTTAAAATAACATCTAATACAAAACAAAGAAATGAATTTCATTATTTCATCATTAGAATTTGATAATTAGATTTTGTATATAACTTTTTTGTAATAAGTTCTTGCTATTTAAGCGCTTATTTATAAACTATTGTTTATATAGGTCATCTTAAGTTCTTTTACATTGTTTACATTGTAGAAAAACAGTTAAATTATTGGCCAACAATTAAACAAATACATCATGGCTATGCAATGATCTTTGTTATTGCTAGTTATTCAAGCGGCAATTTTAATTGGCATAAAAATCTTCTGATTCAATAACAGTTCTTAGAATGCTTACTCTAAAAAAAAATAGTTTTATAAGCAAATTGATGATCATCATTTTTTTAATTGTAAAATTTTATTTTATAAATATGGTTTTATATTTATCAATTTAGTATACTGGAGTCCTTCCATTTTAATTGTAATGGATTTCTAAAATTAATTAAAATAAAAGCAATTACATCAGAAACGTTTCCAGTTCTGAAAAGCTATTACTTCAGAAGAATCGGAGAGCCATAAAAACTGAATTAAAATCATTGCATAGCCATAGTGTAAAGGAACTAAGGCTATGCAATGATCTATTTTGCAAGTTGTTCAAGCTGCAATTTAAATTGGCATAAAATTCTTGTGATTCAAACTCTTAGAATGCTTACACTAAAAGATTAGTTTTATAAGTAGAATTGCTGATCATCACAATTTTTTTAAATATTAAAATTTTATTTTATAAATATGGTTTTTATATTTTTTATCAATTTAGTATGCTGAATTCTTTCTATTTTAATTGTAATGAATTTCTAAAAAGTAATTCGTTTTCGTTCACTTATTTCTCCAATTAATAAGATGGAAAAGCAATTGCGTCAGAAGAACCGGACAGCCAAAAACGTGCAAAAGGAACTCGGCAACTTGTTTCAAGATTACTTTGTCGTCACGAATGTAGCTATCCAAATACCTGCAGCCATTCGTTTTTTCTCGTTCGTCTTCTCTTGATAACGTCACATTTCAAAAAGTGCGACATCCACTGCGTGCTCTTGTTTCAAATGCGTCAATTTAAGACATTTTATTTCTGCTGGATTACTTTGGTCAGAACCGCCTTTTGAAGCAAGAAAACCAAATTTTCAAACACTCGAATTTTAATTGAAGCAGCTTTCCATTCCCAAAAAGAGAGTTTGGGTCAGAGTTTTGGTTTCATCTAACTGAACTCATACTAGTTGACTAGCGCTCTGGCCTTTGGTATCACAGACTTCAGGTTCTAATCTTGGCGGTGGTATGGATGTTTGTTAGTGGTTCGGAATCCACTTTAGCTGTATCTCCTGGTCCAATTAGCCTAAAATATGCACAAAATGATCTTAGAGCGACAAACTAAACCGCAGTCTTAAGATTGTTAGTTCAAAATTGTGATGCTACTGTTTCACCCATATCGTTACCTAATCCTGGCCGTGGTATGAATGTTTGTTAGTGGTTCGGAATCCACGTTAAACTGTAGGTTTCGTGTGGTGTTTCTTATTATTATTTTAAAACCTTAAATTTAAACAAAAACCTGATTCTGGAAACAACCAACTACACCGTTTACTTAACACACACGATAACCATAATGAAATTCCGCAATAACCCATACCACATTTTAAATCAACAAGTTCGCATGCCTTCAGAGACTTATATAAGTTGGAAAATGAAACACACATGAAATAATACACAGACAAAATTTCATAATTTAAAAATATAAAAAAAATGTATTTATTAATATTTACAATAGTAACCTTGAATTAAAATAATTTAATTAACGTTATCAATAAAAGTATAATTCGGATAATGCATTCAATAAAAATATACAAGTTGCCGCAATTCTAAATTAATATTCAATAATAAAATAATATGGTGATAGACCTTCCAGTTCATAACTTGCCACGACAGCTGGGGAAGAGGGCTCTCTTTTTTTCTTTTTCATTTTTAAAGTTTCAGTGTTAATAATACGCACCATTGTTCAAAAGTCTGGCAGCAGGGGCCAACCGCTCATGGGGTTCTTGTGTCGGGCAGGGAGACCTGGGGAAACTTATCCATATCATGAAGCATGGATTGTACAACTTTCTTTTTTCAAAGACGCTGCTGCCAAGGGATCATCAACTAATTCGTAGAAAACCGAGAGTCAGGCTCAAATGCATCATGACGAAAGAAGTCTAGCATCACTGTTCAAAGTCCGTGGCAGCAGGGGCCAACCGATTTGGGCCCTTGCGTCGGGCATGAGTCTCTAGACTTGGTCATTTCATTAGGTGACCGCTTGGGTCATCTTTTCTCTCCTGGGCCCTTCAGTACGTCATTACGGGGGATGGGGCAGCTCCCTCTTCGTCATCTCCTGTCTTCAGTCCTTCTACATCTTGCTCTCTCCTTTGGGTTTCTCCCTTCTCTCTCCTCTGGGTTTCTCCTTCTCTCTCTTCTCTGCGATATCTATCACCTCCATTTTATAGCTGATTTTCAGGGGGGACGATTGCCGACACCGTATTAGAGTCTATATCCGTTGGGCAGACGCACCCCGTCCATAAATCTCCAAGGAGAGATAACGATAGTTTTTAAAATTCTTGTTAAATGGTTGTTATTGACCATCTGGCCCGAAATTTTGTATGGGCCCTGCCAATTAAAATACTTTCCAGAGATCTCCCCTTCACTCGCAGCTGTGGCAAAAAGACCTGCACCCTCGGAAACGAGTCAACATATCGGATTCCCATCCAGTCAGATGCAGAGACCAAAATCACCCCCTTCCAAGGGATGCACATAGAATATAGTCTAGCCCATCATATACAATAATTATATAGAATTTTTACCATACAAAATATTTACTAAAAGGTATTGCTCATATTGACACGACACAATATGAGCCTGTCAAAGGTAACTTTTGCAAATGTAGAAGGTACCAGGATGAGAAGTAGACATCACACAAGATGAATAGACTGCATAGAGGCAGATCTCAAGTTATTAAAAATCAATCGTTTGCGGACTGTGGCATCTGATCGGATCTGCTGTAGGGAAGCCTGTTGAGACAACCTTGGCCGGTAACAGGCAGTAGTGCAAGTAACGAAGAAGATTGAAATCAGAGGATTGTAGAAGGGCCCATATGTCTCACATAAGCCCTTGAAAGGTGTTCTTTGAATAAGTGCAGAGCTTCTCTGAGTTTGTTCATGTCCAATTGGATCTGTGTAAGGCTCTGTGTCATATGTAAGTCTAAATAGAATTGGAAGCTTCTATTGAAGAGATAGTTGGAATATTAGTGCTGTGACGGTGCTTGTGAAAACTATTTGAAATCATTCTTGATGAAGTCTGTGATAGGAAGTTTGATTGCATGAAATTTCTAGTTCTCATATATCATTGGGTTATCAATATTTGCCTGCCTGATTCGTTTTTCTGGGAATTAGTGGAATTTTTGTTAGATTTTTGCAGTACATACCTGCACTGCAAACGACTGAGGATGAGCATATCTAATGAATTGGCTGAAAAATCCCCCCCAAAAAAGGAAGTCGCGAACTATTTGGATGACACCTTTGTAGGGAGGGGTTGTCTTAACATCCAAAAGTGCCTATTCTCGTGTTTATGTGAGCCAGATGATTAGCGGAGGGGAGAATAATTCCCTGTCAATAAACTCTAATCCTGATAAATATTTTTAATGTCTCGGATGGGTTTGTCATTCGTCCTTCACTCCTTCAATCTTTGACCTTCCAAAAAACACTCCCCGATTGTTCTAAAGCTATGCAGATAGATCCCTATCTTTTCATTCTTCTATATAGTAGACCTCCACCCCCACCCCTACGCCCGTGACTCACGCGAACACGTGTTTCCGTTCCATTGTCGCGTGCTGCCCCAGACAAGCCGCTTTCTGCTCCACAGAGCAAAGTTCAGGTGTGGTGTCGAATGGATGGATTGGTGCATTGAAACTTTTGCTCCAAATTGTTTAAAAAGATACATCCACTATCAGAAAATGAGAATGGGTTATTAAATTTATGTGGTAATGATTCGCTGAGTAATTTGGTGGAAATATCACAAAGTATGACTTCATACTTTATTTAAGGGATTTGTACGGATAACTGATTAGTGCATTTGAACACTTTTTACTTTTTTTCCTCCATTTTTTCAATTCCTTCTATTAGCTCAAGCTCTCCCTATATATATCTTGTTCAAATTTTCAATCGTTCATAAAATACTTTTTATTCATCCACTCAAGGTCAAATAAATTTTTTTTTTTTTGAACTTGTAGTGGATGACACTGGATGTTAATACAGTTTTTTCAAATATTAATTCAGTAATTAAATTTAATTAATTCATTTTAGTTTTTTAGATTTAAGTTGCATATATCTACCAATAGATGGCGCCAGATAAACTTAAAAAAAAAAAAGGAATGAAAATTATTTATAAAAGACTTTCTACAATAGAGTGAAAAAAAAAAAAGTAGGAATTGACTTTTAAAAAAAAAAATTATATTACTTGTTATATTGCAAGATATAATATTTTCACAGCTTAATTAAACACTAATCTTTATTACAATATATACATCCAAGTGGAATAAATGCTATACTGAAACAAACCGTGCTGTTGTCAGTGGTTACCACGAAATAGGAGATAGAATATTTTATCCAATTGAGTTGAGATAAAAGGTGGATACAAGCAAAGTGATAAACTCATTATTTCAGTGGAAACGGCAGTTTGCTTCACACTGAATGTAACGAACTAAAACCGTCTGATAAGGCCTTAGTAATACTTTTACGCCAGATATCAATAATTTTAGCGTAATTCAAAGTGTGATAAAAAAAAAAAAAAAACCCTGGCATGCAAGTTAGAAATTCCCAATCTGAAGTCATACCCGTTTTATTATAATTGTGTGCGAGAAAATTTACAAATAACTCTTAATCCTGAAAAATTGGTAATATTTGTTCATTTTACTTTACAACCCAAATTGCTTACTTAAAAATTTTGCTTTTTTTTTTTTATAGGCGTTGATGTAACAGCTAATCAAGATGAGATATCCGATCATGAGATTTTCCAACTGGAATATGACATACCGAGCAAGAAATGGTGCGTCAGGACCATGCAAGATAAATACTGGAGCTTACAGAGCAGTTCTGGAATCCAAGCTAATGCTGACAAAGGGTACGTATCATTTGAAAATTGTCTGCCTTTAATTTATTCAGCAGTCGATTTTATTACTGTTGATTTGGAAACTTCAGACAGATTTCACTAGGTTTCAAATACATCAGCACTTCAAATGATACACCGAAACTTTCGCTGCCGAACTGAGCAATTTTCTTCATCAAATAAACCGGTTGTTAAACAACTACGAATCTAATCCAAAGTGTATCAACATTCAACAGCTAAGTAAATAGAGGAGCGAAATGGTTTTTCACTTTCGTTTTCCATTATGTCTGTATGCTTAAAGAAAACTTTCTCTCTGTAGTATGCACGAAACTTACTATTTGAGTATATCGACGCGTTTTCTTCTAAATGTTTTCGTCAAATGTTGATTTTGAGCAAATTTTACAATTTTATGGAGACGCGAAACAATAAATCCACAGTTTTTCTCTGCCAAAATGTTACATAGTCTGTACAGGAAAGCTAATTTATGCAGATCATTGGCCATACGAACGAATAAAATTATATATATAGGCCTCGCCTGCGTACTCCTAAGGGCTTTGTACCCCTCTAACAGTGAAGGTGGAACTTTGGTGGGTATTATGTATACCACGAAAAGCCCCCTGATGGGCGTTTGGAGGAGGACAATGCCATCTAAGAGAAACTGCTTTTGCATTTGTTTTTCATATGGGAGAAAACCTGAAAAACTCCCACCAGGCAGTCCGACTATCGATGTGAAACGTTTTAAACACACTATAGTAATCACTATCTAGTCGTCATTATAGAATTACAAGAGTACAATAAATTAAAATAAAAAATATGCTGTGGAGTTATATAATTAACATAAGTCTAAGTGAAACAAGGGCCTGTTGGCTGAGTGGTTAGCGCTCTGGCGCTCGGTACCACAGGTTTCGGGTTCAAGGATATTTGTAGTGGTTCGGAATCCACTTTAAATCGTAGGTCCCCATATAATGGGATTGTATAGCGTTGTAGGGGCAGTGTTACTCGCGTCCGTAGCATCTTTATCTTCTATCCTCTGGCCACGAGGTGGCTGAGTGGTTAGCTCTCTGGCGCTCGGTACCACAGGTTCAAGGATGTCATCTGTGTGCGGTTTGTGGGATCCATAAGTGATACAGGAGATCGATCAACAACAAAAAACCTTTGTCCAATTTCTTTATTTGGATTAGGGTAATAAATAAATAAAGTAGGTAGGGGCCCGTCATCTAAGCTTTGTCGTTATTGACCGAGGTTAAGGGACTCTATCCCTTTCAACTGGGTCTTTTGATCTACGGAAGGGTTCTCCATTGGAAAGGCAGTTATATAGCAGATCTATTACGACAGCTGCAATGTGGGAGCCTACTGCCTTACACAAACTTTTGCCAATGCAATTTGAAAAAGGATATCATCTAGGACGGGAGTGGGGGAGGGAGGGGGTTCACGGGCTCGAAAACTCAATACGCTATCCATTAGGCCACTCTGGGGCAGGTCTGTGAAAATAAAAGAATTTTATTCTTATCTTTAATAATTAATAAAAATAATCTTACTAGACTTGCTTTTAATAACGTCTTTAATAAGTAAATTTCTTCAATACTTGCTTATAATTAACATCTCTATTCATACCTAGTTTGTTGTGAAGAGAGAGTGTTCAAAGGGACACTCTCCCTTCTAACACCAGACTTTTGATCTGAGGTTAGGTTTGGTTTGTCGCTCTACGGTCATTTTTTGCACACTTTGGGCTAAACAGATCGGAACCTACAGTTTAACGTGGATTCCGAACCACTCAACATCCATGCCACCGCCAGAATTCGCATTAAAAGGTAGATATATAGCAGATCTACCGCTACCATAGTTCCAATATGAAGGCCTACTGTCTTGCTCAAACTTTTGCCTCAGCAGTTTGAACAGGCATATCATATGGGGAAGGAGGAAAGGAATGGGTCCACATGCTCGGATATTCAACACACTATCCACCAGGCCGGGGCCTGAATGGCAGAGTGGTGATCGGTTTCGGGTTCGTTTCCCTGAGGTGCCTTGGATGTTTGTAGTGGTTCAAAGTCCACTTTAAACTATAGATCCCAGTGTAATATGATTGTAGAGCGTTGGGCATAGGGCTGACAACCCTACCCACTAAAAAGAAGACATCTCATGTTTCGAAATCTGCCAGTAGGCAGACGTCTTTGGCCCACCATGGGGCTGTTGCGCCAATCATGATGATGACGATCCACCAGGCCACTCTGGGACAGGTCAGTGAAAATAAAAGCCATGATTCGCCATTAAAAAGGCAGATATATAGCAGAGCTACCATAGCTGCAATATGAAGATCTACTGTCTTGACAAACTTTTTCCACTGCAATTTGAAACAGGCATAGCATCCGGAAAAGGAGGGATTCAAATGCTCGAATTTTCAACACACTATCCACCCGCCCGCACTGGGGCAGGTCAGCGAAAATAAAAATAATTTTATTCTCATCCAATCTTAAGGACTCTGTACCCAACCGAAAGTCTCCCAACTATCCAAAGAACCCTTGTTCAGAATATATGATACAATTCACTTAACATGGGAACAGAATATGAATTCCCAGCTTAAATATTGCGATGCAACAACTCATTAATTAATCTCTCATTTTCGTGTCACTCGTATTTCTTTTTCCATATGTGCCATTGTCTGTCTGTCACTCTTTTCTTTCACTGTAGTTGCCAATGACACGTTGTTAAGTTCTTCATTTTAAAGAAAAAAAATAATAACCATCCCTCACTCGCTAGCCTTTTTGTTTCTCTTCGAGTGTCGGAAATGCCTCTCACGTGCACGAGGATCTATCTTTAGGGCGAGTTGATAGGTGTATCGGAGCATGGCCGCGGGCCATTCACCCTCAAGGTCACTCAACTACCGTTACGTAAAAGGAACGCTAAATGATATTTATCAATGAACGCTCTATAGAACAAATGGTGGGCTGCGGTTTTCCCCATACCTGTCTCTGTCTGTTCCCACAATTTGTTCCGTATTTCTTTTTCTTGTGAAATAACTTATGTCTTGCTAATGTCAGTTTCACACATTGACTTTGATATCAATTAACAGTGATTCTTAAACTTATTTATCCTACCACACTTTTTCAAAAAAAAAAAAAAATTGCTCAGTACCCCCATGGAAATTTATCTTTTTTAAAAAAAAGACACACGCCTTTAAGCATAATAAATAAAGTGTTTTCGACGTGATACTTTAAAACTCACATTACACACAAATGCAAACAATGTCCTAGGCTCTACAGTCATATTAGACCACTACTACACCACCATCACTGTGCCTAGAGCTGAGTTGTCCCTTTACAGTTTGGGAATGGTATGGATGAGAAGAAGTCTGATTGGGCACTGCGACGATCTATGATCATATTAGATCAGGGACCTACAGCTTAAAGTGGATTCCGAACCACTACAGACATCCATGGTACTGCCGGGATTTAAACCCGAAACCTGTGGTACCGAGCGCCAGAGTGCTAGCCACTCGGCCATCAGTCCCCTTGTCATATTAGACTAAAATCTATGGTTTAAGTAGACCAAAATCTATGTCCGATTCTGAACCACTACAAGCAACCATGGCACAGCAGGGACTCGAGCCAGTGAACTAATCACTCGGCCATCAGGCCCCTATTATCGTATAGTACTTATAAATAATGAAGGTGATTTAGGAAAATTTTAAAAAAAAGAATGTTCTAAACTACGAATTCATTTTTGTGACAATAATAATTTAAAGATTTAAATATACAGAAATGCATAAAAAATTATCTGCAAGTGAATTACCTTATAAAGTGCAACTTGATGTTGTACTTAATATTCATGAAATCGGCTGTAACGTTTATTTCTCTAATTTAAGGATATTATTCAGAAAATGAATAACTTTTCTTACCAATGTGGATAAAAATTTAACATACACTTGCACTTAAAAAGAATGACATTGTCCCTTACTTATTGATAATGACAATTGACGCTTACAATAATAGAAATAATAATATATCTTAAGTTGTCTGGAAAAACTCAGAAAATAAATTTGGAATTAAGTAGTTGTTATCTTTAATAAAACATTTAAATTCATATAAAATGCCACTGAAATTTTTTAAAAGAAAGAGACTAATAACTGTTTTGCTTAAAGACCTTAACAACCTTTCCTCTGCCTCTGTCAAGGTCACTCAACCACCGTTACGAAAAAAGAAACTGAACGATTTTTGCCATTGAACTCTTGATAGAACAAATGCTTGGCTGTGGTTTTCTTCTTTTCATACCATCCCAGTCTATTCCCACAATTTGTTCCTTAATTCTTTTCTACTATGAAAGGACTTCTTCCTTTCTTTTTGCAAATCTCACGGAGCGACTTTTTGTTCTGCTGACAATGTCTTTTGTAACTCGTTTTCGACAAGTTCGCCTTGCTCTGGTTTATTGTTATCTTTTGCTGTTTTATTTTAAGATGGAAATTGTTATCGCACTTCATTAGTAATGCCATACATATTAATGAAATTTTGTAACTTATTAGCGTTTGTTATAAAAAATATTACAATGTGGAGGTGGATCTGTATTTTTTTCTTTCTTATAAATCTAAGTCATGTACCCTGTCCCAAAAATATGAACAATCAAAACTGGCATTTCAAAATGAAGTTCGATACATTTGTACAAATGATTCATTCATTTATGATTCATGCATTCATTTCAATGATTCGTTTGTTATTATGATCACTCATTTGTGATATCATTGATTTGTGTTAATGATAATTCATTCGTTATTTGTTGTTATTCATTTATTTATTCGAATTTTTTGAATAAATGTAAGCCAATAAAAATATTTTTAAAAAAAACAAAAATTGAAAAATCGCCTGCATTATAAATATGACAATTGTCTATATTATAAATATGAAAGTCGTCTAACATGAAAATCACTATTATTATAACTATCAATCATTGTTTTTTTTTTCCCCAAAAATATGGACACAGATCAAAAATGGGGTTTCAATATAAAGTTCGATACATTTGTACAAAGGATTCATTTGTTATTATGATTATTCATTTGTGATATCATTGATTTGTTTTATTATGATCATTCATTCATTTCAATTATTCATTTGTTATTATAACTAATTATTCATTTGTTATTACAAATGAATCATTTGTTGTTATTATTTATTCGAATTTTTTGAATAAAATTTAAGTCAATAATTAAAAATAAAAATAATCTGAAAATTGAAAAATCGTCTGCATTATAAATATGATAATCGTCTGTGTTATAAATATGAAAATCGTCTGTATTATAAATATGAAAATCGTCTGTAATATAAATATGAAAATCATCTAATATAAAATTTGAAAAGTATTTTTAAGTAACATCTGCTCTTTTAAATCATTATTTTTTCAATTATTTATTAATAATTTTTCTCAATAAGTATCGTCTGACTTCTGAATCTTTAATTTTTTTTTTTTTTTTGGGTGAAAGCCGAAAAGATTTCGAAAGTGGAAATTAATAAAAATGGAAATCTTAAGACTTAAAAAATATTTTGAAGATTTTAAAGTGATCTTTGAGGAGTATTTATAGAATTTTATGAAAAGATAAAAATGAAAGTTTTGGGACAGAAGAAATCATGCACCTAATAACCTTTGGATTCTTGCACGTTTTATTATTAAATCTTAACTGGAGGTTATATATAATAAATTATAGTTTTTCTTTGCCTAGAAACCATGGATTATGTGAATTTCGTGGTATTGGATTATAAGCTGTTGCTTATAATTTGCTATAAATATTTGTTTTTCTGGAAGTATAGATATAAATTTATTCCATATAAAAATACCGCGTTTTACAGATAGATAATGGATGAAATTTTAATAAGAATAAATAATTATAAGTGAAAAAAATTATAATAAGAAGAAAAATAAACTACGAATGATGGAAAAGAACAGTATTTTTACGATAGTAGGTAAGGAAGATACGCATTCACATGGATATATACACCGATGAGTGCAAGTGAATAAGTGTCCGATTGAAGTAAGAAATAAATAAAGTTTGATCATGGTACTTTCATGCATATTTCTTCTCTATTACTTGCCTAATCCTAGTGTATAATAATTTCATCATATGGTTAAAAATGTTAATTAATTAAATGACCTCCCGACTCGTGGAAACGGGCACCACTGGTGAGCATTAGGAATGAGGTTTAGTCTGCTGGCGGCTTTTTGTAGACACTTTTTTAAAAACAACAACGGAATCGAGGCAATAGTCGGACTACCTGGTGGGAGCTTTCCGGGTTTTCCCTCATACGATACGCAAATTCGGGGTTATTACCCTAACAGCCCACCTGAAAGGTACTGGCCGCCTTTTGTAGAGACACGGAGTCAAGTCAGACTTCTACTTACAGGTGCTGGATTCACAAACAGCTGCCTGATGGCCAATTGGCTAGTGTTCTAGCTTTTGGTAGACCAGACTTCAGGTACGAATCATGGCGGTGGCATGGATGTTTGTTAGTGGTTCGAAATCCACGTAAAACTGTAGGTTATGATCTAATTAGCCTAAAGTGCGTACAAAATGAACGTAGAGCGACAGACCAAACAACAACAGAAGCTGTCCCTTTTCATTCATCCATGAATAGATTGCTCATGGGATGGGCGTCCCGCACTAATGAGCACTGAGGATTAAAGACAACAACAACAAGAGTTTAATTATCAGAAGTAAAAAATTGTAATTGTTTTTTTTTCTTTGGAATTGCCAACATCATTAGTACAAGATATGTCAAGTAAACAGGCAAAAATCATCCACAAATCTGGTTTAGATTAAACCAATGAAATTCAAAGAAATGCGTGTATATTCAATGAGAGTACTTACAGTAAAATGAGTCCAATAAATATTTCTTTTCTTAAATATGTTTTGTGCATTATCAACAGAGCGTTTTTCGGAATTGATAGGGTTTTTAAATTAATTTTTAATTATACTTCCAGAAAAAAAACAATCTGGAGATTGTGCGCAGTGACCTATAATTCATTATAATATTTTTAACGTATAATCCCTTAATTAAATACAGAATAGTGTGGTAGTTTATAATGTATCTTTAAATTTATAAGATGGTTGTTGCTTATAAATCCCCCTTCTTCATTGTAGATCCGCTAACAGCTTGTTCTCTATGGATTGGCAAGAGGACGGCAGCGTGAGCTTCATCGCCAACAACGGCAAGTTCGTGATTGCCAAGAAAAGCGGCCATCTGTACGCCAACGGAGAGTCCAGTGACCAGGACGAGGCCCGCTTCTACTTCTATCTCATCAACAGGCGGAGCCTGGTACTCAAGTGCGAACAAGGCTTCGTGGGCTACAAGAGCAACACCAACCCCAAGCTGGAGTGCAACAAGGCCGCCTACGAGACCATCGTGGTGGAGAGGGACGAAAAGGGGCTCTGCTTCTTCAAAGGTAATTTCATAGCTGCCAGATTTCTTTCGTACAATTTACGATTTTTCATTTGTTGAGAAACTTTTTTTATTGTATTTTTCAGTTAAAGAGACTCCATTTGTATTTATTTGTCAAATAGCCAAATTTGTTAACCTTTTATTTTGGACCACCTGTCCTCGCGATTGAGAAGCACTTACACTCAGTTTCATAAGTGCATACGCGATATACAATAAGTCTGATGAAATTAACAAAAATTTGAAAATATAGAAGAAAAAAACTAAGAGAAGGTAACTGAAGAAAAACATTTTTTTATCCATATAACTGAAATGAAATTTTGGCATTCAAGTTAAGACTACTAATCCGCCTGGTGCAGGAAAGCCTACACCAGGTCCAATAGACCCCATCGAAGACGACTGAACTGCTCCGTGGCTAAAAGGGTAATATGCAGCTTCACTTTAGCGAGGAACCACGAGGGCTGAAAACTGACTAAACATCAAGATAGCGCTCTACGATCATATTAGATCGGGACTTACGTGGATTAAAATGCATTCCGTAGGTAGGTAGGTGGATTAAAATGGATTCTGAACCACTACAAACATTCATGGCAACGTCAGTACTCGAACCCGAAACCTGTGGCACCTAGCGCCAGACAGTCGGCCATTCAAGCCCTTGTGTTGATGTTCGTTAATGATGTAAATAATACAAGTTATGGTGGATGAAAAGATAGTTGTAATTATGTAAGTGAACTTATGTCTTCCATTATTACGTGCAAAAATATTTTGTACCTTGATGATAAGATTTGGTTGATTGATTATGCTGTTGAATAGATTTCTAGATAACTAGGTGATGGGTTTCATGTTGAGATCTTTGGGAATTATTGATTTCCTAATGCACCAAGGAACACTTGTGATGCTTTTAGAACTTGTACATTGCTTCGATTGTTGTTGGCAGCATTATCCTACATCGAATGCTACTGTATGTAACGTTAAGGTTGCTAGATATTAAGATTTTATTGCAGCGAAAAATTCCTCATTGCTGCTACTTGTAAACCTGCTACATGGATATTTAAATATATACCAATATTATAATTAAATGAAAAGATAGGAAGGAATAACCGGATAACTGAAGGGGGATTGAATTCAGAGGAATGTTGAGAGAGGATCATGAATAAGTTGATCTTTTAAGTAGGTTCATTTTCTCTAAGTATTCTCTGTATCAATATTTATTAGTATCCTTTTCTCTAAGTATTCCAGATGAGAATCCATTTTAGTTTTTGAGTAGACAATTATCTTTGTATTTGGGTTAAACTGTGGAATGTCATAGATTAACTTAAAATTTCAATTTGTCTAAGTTTGTCATTTCAATTTGTCAATCTGTCTCTAAATTTAGTTTTTATTTTGTCATAGTTTCGAAAACTGTCCTATTCTCTACTAACATTCTGTATCCATATTTATCAGTATCATTTTCTCTAAGTATTCTAGATGCGAGAATCCATTTTAGATTGTCGTAGTAGACATTTATCTTTGTATTTGAGTTAAACTGTAGAATGCCATAGATTAGCTTAAACAATTCAATTTATCTAAGACTTAATTTAGTTTTTGCATTTTTGCCAGAGCTTCAGAAGGATTGGCCAATCTCTACTAAGATTCTATATATGTTCAATATATTTATGTCTGAAGCCATGTGATTTCAGGTTAATAAAAAACTATTCAATAAAGCATTACCAATTTATGGAAAAAAAAAATCAGCATTTGAAGAGTGTGAAGGAGATCAAAATATCTGGGAATAACTATGGTAAGGTCAACTGCTATGACTATGAATAGGACCAGGACCATGATCAGCCCTCCCAATATACAGCCTTTGAGAACAATCGTAAATATATATTTTTAAACATGTATTTTTAGACATGTATGAAAGAGTAAAACTACTTTTTCTTTGTCATAAGCAGAAATGCTAAAAAAATTTTTTTTAATATTTTTTTTAACTTTTTACTTTACAAATAACTTAATAAAATGTATTATATCTTTTAAATTGAATCGCCAGCATATTTTGATTCACAAAAAAGCCATAGTAGATTTACTCGACAAAATAATGGCATGCATATGCGCCATCTATCTTTCTAATATCATGTAGATGCTAACTTTATCTTTATGAGAAACATCAAATTATGAATACACGTGTTAAACGTGAATTGTAAATAAATTAGCATAATAATGTTTCTTTATAAAAAAAGTTACAATTTAAATAAAAAAGATTTATGAACTTTCTACACAAAACCTGTTTTTTTCTAAAGATTGAAGCATTTAAAAGAATAAATACAATGAAAATAATCAGTATTACATCCAAATGCATTCTGTGTTTTTATTTTTATTCTTCTTTCACGTAATGCATCAGAATAAAAAATACGTGATTTGAAAACTGATGAGCTTTTTTGCTTCAAAGCATGCATTCGAAATTCAATTTTTTTTTTTTTTTTATACTTAATTTAAAGTGATAAAATTAATTTTTAACATAATTGATTATCACTTCTAAAACTATGTGGGTTATATTTCATATGATTGAAAATTAACTGTTTTCATTAAAAACTTTTATTAATTTCTGTAAAATACTTTTGATATTATTTTATTTGTTTTTCATCTGAAAAATGAATAATAGATTAATAAAATTGTAAAATTTATATATAATATGAAATAATATTTAGCATAAGGTAACACATTTTAAATGAAGTTCGACTGATAGTTTACATTAATTTGTATTAAATAACAAGAAACGGAGATTAAATAACAATAACGGAGAAACAAATGAAGCCAAAAAAAGTTGATATAAAAAAATCCAGTACGGAATCAATTATAACTTCGTAGTTTGGGACATCGATTTAAATTGTCGTTCACAAGAATTCTTAAGTCAAAATGATTGAAGTTGTATTTGAAAATCTTGAAATTCTTGAGTCTTTATAACTTTCGAAAACATATTTCGCTCCAATTTGCAAGTAATTAAACTTTGGAGACCAGTGAATGAATAGCTGGTGAGCCAAAATGTTTGCAACTGAACATCAGGATGATGTATAAGTGGAAAAATTCCAATTCTACTGTCTAGTTGGAATTTGATGCGGTCTAATCACTTTGGCTGTACGTATGATTCACATACGGGTTTCCATACAATCTGAGCATATACAGTTCAGAAAGAATGTAAATTAGACTTAGTAAACAGAGTGATCGAATCGTAGGACGGCATGACATTTAGGTTGAAGTTGATGTCATCATAAGGCAGGAAAGGTTAAAACATGACAAAAACACAGCGTCAAAAAAAAAAAAAAAAATGGTAGAGCTTGATCTCTAGCGATCCACAAAAGCTTAAGAGCCATCGTCAGGTGGCTTGCACAACATTTGATTCGCCATCAGCAATAGTCTAACGTGTAACCTGACACCAATCAATGCAATGACCATTGATAGGCAAACTCAGTGTACTGGGTCTGAGCTCATTACATCTGCCACACTGACCACAAATCATCTGGACACGTCGACAATTACCTGGTTCATTCGATCTGTTATTACTTTGAGTGGAATATACTTTCAGAGATCAGTACCACTTTAAATACAGTTCCAATGTGCAGAGCTGATGCGTCTTCTTCGTCGTCAGCACTACAGCCTGTTACAGGCTAAAGCAGTCTCCGTGAATTTTCTCTATCTGACTCAGTTCGGGGCAATAGATCGCCATCTTTTGACTCCCAGACCCTTTAGATCTCTTTCGACTGAAACAACCCATCTGGTGGGAGGCCTTCCTCTTCTTCGGGTACCTTCAATTGTTAAAAAGTAACTTTTTTTTTAGTTGGATTTGGGTCGTTATATCCAAAAATGTGTCCTAGCCATCTAATTGAATTTGTCAATTTCATGGTTATATTGCATTCTGTTTTGCTTAAAAGCGCCAAAAAATTTTCTAAGTATTTTTCTTTCAAAAATTAACAGCCTATCTTTTTCAAATTTATTTAATTGCCACCACTCACTGCCATACAAAACGATTGGTCTAATTAAAGTCTTGTATAAGTTAATTTTTGTTTTAACATTAGTAGGTTTTGATTTGAATTGGTTTCTTGCCCCATAAAAACATTTATTTGCCATAAATATCCCTATTTAATGCAAGTTTTTATATCATTATCCTTATTGATGATAGCTCAGGTTTTTAAATTTAACACATTCAAAGGAAAATTAAGAACTGTTTTTTAAATTAATTTGAGCTTTTTTTTTTTTCAAATTAGTATTAGATTATCAAGTATTTTTCGGTTTTTAATTTAAACACAGCGGGTAAATAAAATATGTCGCGCAACTACGCGTAATATTTTGTGAAGGGGGACGTAGAAAGCATTTTATTGAGCATTAAAAGAATCTCTAGAAGAAAAGGAAGTTTCACGTGTGAAACTTCCTTTCACCCATGAATTTCAGCATAACATTCGCATTTGTATGTTAAACACAAGAAACCTCTTTTTGTTGTTCTTCTATGACTGTAGTATTCTTACAATGATGCATACAACTGCGATTTGTTAGAAATGAATTAACAATGCTATTTTTTTCTCATTTTCGTAGTGGCAATTTTATAAAAACTATAATAGGTTTCCTGATTTCCTTTATTTAGCAAGATGAAAGTCTATTTTGTTTAACGCAAACGCAAATTAAGGGGAAAAAAAGCCCTTTAATTACGATTTGAATACCATATGCAACAAAAGAATTCTCTTTTGTTCCAATGTATTTTATATTATATGCGTATTGGTCTTACGAAATATTTTTTTGTGATCAAATTGTAAAGTATCCTTTTTCTGCGTAAGAAAATGAGTTGTTCTCTTATGCAAGAAAAATGACATTTAGTCCTCGTAATTCGTTATTATAACTATTATTAATAGTTATTAATCTATTTCCTATATATTATTTTTATTATCACTTTATTTCGGCAAACTTGTATCACTAATATAATATTCAGCTGCTTCATTGGATTTTTTTTTATTTATTTTTTCCACGTGTACTACAAACGTGAACCAAATCCCTCTGAAAACAATCTTCGCGGTGGCTTATTTACCATTTTCTTTTCTTCAAAAAATCGTGATGCATACGAAATAATGCAAATTATTATATGTTATTTGAAATCCATAAAAATGCTGTTTCTTATCACACTTGGTCGACAGCACCATTTAGACCAAGTTCATGAACCCATGTGGACTCATGTAAGAGGATGGGGCAGCTTCTGTTGTGATGTACCCGTAAGAAGAAGTATAACTTGACTTCGTTTCGCTAAGGAAGGAGGGCAGTGACTTCTGGGAGGACTGTTTGTGTGTGTGGGGGGGAATAACCCTTATTTGCATATCATATGGGAGAACTAGGAAAACTCCCACCAAGTAGTTCGACTAACTAAGGGGTCAAGTGGCTAGCAATCTGGAGCTCGGGACCACAGGTTTCGATTTCGAATCCCGGCGGTGCCATGGATGTTTGTAGTAGTTCGGAATCCACTTTAAACCGTAGGTCCCGGCCTCATATAACTGGGAGGCGGTAGAACGTCACAGAGCTCAATCATACTTCTCACCCACATCATTCCCAAACTGTAAAGGGACAACTCAGTTCCAGACATAGTGATGTGGTGTGGTGTAATAACAGTACTTAGTCCAACTAACGAAGTAAGATGCTCAACATCACAAATGCTATCGGGGCTCCTCGTTTTGAAAGGTTTTTTATCTCTTTGGAAACTAGGAAAACTAAAGTTTTACTTAAAAACAAAACCTGTTGTTGCAGCGTTCTTCGCCAGGTGGCGCGGATCGAACTCATAGTGGAATGGTTCATAAACCTTAGTTTTTGGACCTTTTGAAAATACAGAATCTGTGATGGTAATTTCTTAATTTTTTCTTTGACCAGGTTCTAACGGCAAGTACTGGAATGTATGCGAAGACGGCACCATCACCGTCGACTCCGATGTGAGGCACGGCTTCTTCATCGAACTGCGAGAGCCGTCCAAACTGTGCATCAAGACAGCGCACGGCAGCTACGTCATGGCGGAGAAGAACGGAACCTTCAAGGTCAACGGCGCCAGCTACGACACCGCCACCTTCTGGGAGTACTGAGAGAAAAGTTCTCCGTCCTTTATTACTTGTTTAAGAACAAAACAATTCGTCTTTTTGCTCTCGTTCACGTTTGTTGCCGCCTACTTGGTGAAAAAGAACTCTTGCCAACGACTCTGCGTTTTATCTGATGTTGTCTTGAAAGAATGATTTCCGTGCAACTTCTAGAATTAGTTCTTTTTTTTTCCCTTCGTTGCTATTCAGTCAAAGATGCGATATCTGTAATTATTTTTTATTTGTTTCAAAAAATTTAATACGTCATGTTTTTCAGTATTAGACTTTTAGTATATAATTATCCTTTCGTTGTATTCTCTGAAAACATGACTTCGTTAACTTTTTTTTTTTTTTTTTTTAAATTTCGTAAAGCACTTTTAATAGTAAAATAACAGCTAGGTTACTCCCTTTTTGGAATAATAATTTTAATTAATTAGAATAAATTTAAATTAATTCAGTTATATTAAAAACAAATAAAAACCATTTTACAATAATATCGAATATGTCTTTTTTTGTCACGTTAAATAACAATAAAACATGAGTTAAAATAGTGAATAATTAAAATTTTACTATGGAAAATTTATCAAATGCAATTGGCTTGGAAATAATACTGAATGTGAATCTTTTTGTCACTTTAAATAACAATAAAAGTGAGATAAAATACTCAACAATTAAAATTTTAGAAAATTTTTATATTGGTAAAATTATTTAAAATTTGAATTTACTTAATTAAATTATTAATATATTTTTTATTTCTTATTTTTATTTATTTATTATTTTTTTTACTATGAAAAATTTGTCAAATGCAATTGATATGGAAATAATACTGAATGTGCCTTTTTTTTTTCACTTTAAATAACAATAAAACGTGAAATGAAGTACAGAATAATTAAAATTTTACCTATGCAAAATGAGTCCAATGCAATTGACATGAAAATATTGAAATTGTATATTTTAAATGAAATTGTTATATGACAAAAACACCAGTTCTTATTATCAATCACAGATACCACTAATATTGTTATAATTTATTACATACATTTTGAAATGGTAGATTTAACAGAATTTTTTTTTTTTTCCCCATCCAAGCCTAAAAAAAAATCCATAAACCATGCCTTATGTCTTTTAGTTAAGAACTCGTGATAAAAAAATATATAATCTCAAATAACTAAGAATAGTATAAAATAAAATATATCGTTCATGTTTAGAATTCTTTGCTATACAAATGCTCTTTTGCATTTTAAATTTACATAATTAAGTAAAAATAAAAAAGCAAAGGTTTGTGATATTTTTGTGTACTTTTATGTTTCAGATGAAAGATTTATCGTATTATTTAGATTTATATATGCAACTAGAGTTTTTATTACATATTTGTACTGTTTCTTCATATTCATGTCCTTGAATTGCTGAGCAATGTTACATGTTAGTGATAGTGTAGTGCTTGTCTCCTGTTTAATCGCAATCAATTATGTACAGTTCCTCAGAATATACCATCTGCAATATTTTTTTATGAATATAATAGGTGACGGGTTACAGTTAATAGAACGTATTCCAGCACTATTCGATAGAATGCTTTATAAACCTCCCTCTGTGCCTTAGAAAGAAAAGCAATTTATAAAATTTTATAACTTCTTGATTTATTTTATAGTTATATTATATAATTGTATGTATATAT
The DNA here is from genome assembly GCA_021605095.1 of Caerostris extrusa. Classification (NCBI taxonomy): domain Eukaryota; kingdom Metazoa; phylum Arthropoda; class Arachnida; order Araneae; family Araneidae; genus Caerostris; species Caerostris extrusa. Next base: position 74,422 of record BPLR01002576.1, read on the forward strand.
ATATAAGAGATAAAAGGTGCATTTTATATCCATTCAAAATGGTTATGTAAAAACAACAATTTTATTATGCATATAGTGATATTGTGATGAACAGTGTTTTTATATTTTCATATAAACTTTAAATAAATACTTTTTTTTTTTTTTTTTGTATTATGTCTTGTTCATTTGAAGTTCTGAAAATGATTGGACATTCTTCTTCTTCTTTTCTTCATTGGAGTTGAGCCCGATAACCAACTGGCTACCTCCCTGGTCGTTGGTGCCACAGGCATTGTTGTTTGCCAATTTGCGCAATATGCTGTTTTTCCATCAAGTATGGTAGTGCCAATGGACATACAATTACGGAGCCACTACTACTAAGTCGAATAGTTTACAAGAGTAACTTATCGCGAAGAGTAACTTGGATATAAAACATACATATCAACAAAATTACAGAAAATGCTTGACATGGAGAAAAACAAAAAAGGTATACATACATATAACAAAAATAACAATGAAGAATATTGCCTGAGGGAGAAATATTTTTTAAATTTTATAGTTATATAACGATGAACGATGAACAAATGAATGAAATAAAAAAGGACAAAATGAATATTGCAATTTAAAAAAATAGACTATTTAAGGTGTTTTTAAACTTCGATTCCCTTTTGAACTTGCGTAGGGTTAGTTGTACCTTCCGTTACACTGAGTAAAAATGGTTTGAGCTTTAATGATTGGGTTATTGTGATCAGCTATTTTACAAAAGAATTTTCTAGAAAGTTTAGAAATATGGGAGCCTATAGTTTCAATATTAAGATCGTTGTGAATGGTAGAGTTACGTACGAACTAGGCAGCACCAATGATAAACCGAAATAATTTATTTTGAATTATTTGTACTTGGTTTTTATTGGTCTTTGCTGCTATGCCCCAAATTGGGGCTTCGTAAGTAAGGGTTGGTCTTAATACTTGCTTGAATAGTAATATTTTGTTTGAAAGGGTGAGTTTACTATTTCTATTGATGAGAGGGAGGTAGAGGTAAAAATTTTTCCAACATTTTTCTTTTATATTATTGATATTTTCACGGAAGGTTAGTTTTTATCAATTATTAAACCAAGATATTTAAGGTGCATTGACCAGGCTATTGATTCATCGAAAACATAGAGATTATCATTGGGTTCACTGGAGTTTCCTTTACAAAATATTATTGCTTGAGTTTTGGAAACATTGATGGCAATTCGCCATTTAGTAAGCCATTCTTCCAGGGAGCCTAGGAAATTCTGTAACGTTTTTATTACGTAGCGAATGAATGCACCTTGCGTTGCTTCAGAATCATCTGCAAATAGGCAGGTAGTGATTTTAACACGCTGAGGGAAGTCGTAAGTAAAGACGTTATATGAAAGGGGACTTAATAGCTTCCTTCAGGAGTACCAGCTTGAATGCGACCAATTGTGGACAATTGCTCTTGGATTCTTACCTGAAAGGTCCTTGTAGGTAATTATGAATAAGTAGAATAATCCAAAAATAATTCCGACAAAAAAGAAATAATAAATAAATCTGCATGTATAAATCATAATTAAAGGTGGTTTTATATATTTAATGTTAATTACTTAATCAGAGAAATAAGAATTTAAAATTAAAATTAACAAAAGTGATCAGGAGTAAAGTTAGAATCGATTACATTGAAGTAGATAGTTCAAGGGCGGAAGAACAAACTCGACCTCATAAGATTGGTATAGACAAATTGGGTGGACGAAGTTAACTGTGCCTCTCTATCGACGTTGGGATTTGATTTGGTTTGTCGCATTACAGTCATTTTTCTGCACACTTTAGGCTAATTAGACCGGGACCTACAGTTTAATGTGAATTCGAACCATTAACAAACATCCATGCCACTGCCAGGATTTGAACCTTAAGCCCGTCGTACCAAAGGCTAATTGGTCATCAGGCTGCATCGGCGTTGGGAGAGACCAATAAAAAATTAATTGCAAATTATTATAACTGCATTTTTTGTAAGTTTAAAATAACCCTTTTCAAATTTTTGCTATATCAAGCCAATCAGTTGTATTTATTTGACAACCATACAAAATACTCAAAGTAGAAGCACATGGAGATTTGAATAACGACAGATCGAACATTGATAACAAAAAGAGTGAAAAATACATGTAATCGAAGATTCAAAATAATCAACACTTTTGATAAACATTCGCTATTGGAAAAAAAAAAAAAAATGTGGAATTGTAAATTATAGAAACCAACATTACTGACGCAGAAGAATCAGCACATAATAAAAAAAAAAAGGCACAATGTGCATGACCTGATTCGCTTCCAAAATTGGAAAAAAAAAAAAAAAAAGCGAAGGTTACCATACAATTTAACCCACACCTTGTGTGAAAAAATTTTAAGATATAATATATCAAATCTAACATCTTCAATTTAAGTATATTATAAAGTCAGAGGAAATATAGCTGATACCTAAATGTGCCAAATTTGGCGACTTTTGAAATAGAGTCAAGGAGGTAAATATATTTATTTCATATAAAACAAACATTAATTTAATAATAACATAATTATAGTATATATACAGGTTGATTATAATTAAAATCCCACTTTCAAAATGCTGTGAAAAAAGAGCTACTCGTCACAATGAGTTGTCAAATTTGAACTGAAGATACTTAAAGAAGGGAGAAACGGTAAGGCATCCAAAAAGTTCCAAAGTATATTAATAGATGGCCACTGTAAGCGGCATAAAGAAAAAGTGAATTCGGCTGCCATTGATATTTTGAATCGAAATGACAACGTAGTTAGCATGAGTTGCACATTAAACCAACTGCAGTGTTCAATGTGCTTGATGTTTTCGGTTTTTAAACGAAATAAATGACCTCCAAGTCATTCAACAGTTCTCTTAGTGGAAAGACCATCCACCACGGCAAGATCATACCAAATTGGATGGGGAAAATCGGTTAAACTTTTTTTAGAATTTTTTTAATACCATATCGTTTGAACTCTTCAAGTATCTTCAGTTCAAATTTGAACTCATTTGACGAGTGGTTTTTTTTTTTTACGGCATTTTAAAAGTGGGACTTTAATTATAATCACTCTGTATATTTCATAATATAAAACAAACATTGAATTGATTTAATAATAACATAACTTTGATATATTTATTGTACATGTCGAAAGACTATATATATATATATATAATATATATTGATATTATATATATATATAAAGACAAGACATTGCCCTCTCAGTAGAGAGAGAGCAATGCTAACATTAAAACTTGATAAACCAGCTGGTTACATTTCTCAAGCAATGTTTATTTATCCAAGTTTTAGTTTTTTTTTTTTTAACTAACAATTCATAATTATAAAACATTATTTGAAAACAGGAGATATATAAATAATTAATTACTCTTGCCTTCTGAATAACAATTCCTACTTATTCCTTACATTAAAAATAAAAACCTTCTTGTTTATGTAATTTTTTTCTTAAGAAAAGTTCACGAAATTTCCGTATTCCAGATAAAACGAGTGATTACAAATACGAAGATATATGCAAATTTATTAAAATCTTTCTTTTACCTTGGAGAATAATTTGACAAAATTAATCTTTAGTGTTTTATTAAAGTCGCACAATGTTATCTGCAAATCTGCCCTAGGAACTTATTTTTAGAGTTACACGTTACAACATTAACATATCAATGTAGGAATTTGATGCTAATCAAACCATATGTGTCTTAACAACACATAGCAATGCAAGGCAACGCGATGTTACTTGAGCAATGTAATGTAATTGTTCAGTAAGTTCTTATACAGTAAGTATAATATCGTTAAAAGCAACTTATTATTTCGAGCATTGCTGTGTGGTTATCTTGATATTTAAGAATTGATTTAATCTAGATCTGCAAGTCTAAATCTCAATCAGCAGTTGTGCTCTGTAAGTCTACGAAGATATTATTCATTGAACTCCTAGGAAAATAATTGATTAGTGAGATTATTACACATGGAATAAACGCTGTGATTTTTGTTTTCATTGTTGTTTCTTATACCATTTGGTCAATATCATCATCTAGACCAGGGAAGGACACCGCATTAATTATTTTTTCCGGTTCGTGAGATTCATCACACTTTTACAAAATATATTTATTTTATAATGGCAAAAATAATAAAAATCAATGTATTAAAAAAATACATTATGTGTGCATCTATATATTCAAAAATGAACTGTCGAAATTGTGAGAAAAAATTAGCTTTGATTTTAAAATAATATTCTTGCGAATATATGACAGATAGTGCCAGGTTTATGAATGAATTTACAGTTATGAGTTCGCAGAGTAATTAAATTATATTCTCGAACTCGTGATGCTCGCACATCTTGGAACATCTAATATAACAGGTTCTTATGTTTCACTTTAAGGGACGCAGTGGCCATCCCTAGATACGCACAGTTGATTGTTGAAAGCAGAGCAAACCAGACTCTTAGATGAAGTTGTCAGCCCTTTTGGTTCAACATACACCTGCGAATCGTTTTTTTTGTTTTTTTCCGAAAATGAAATTGGCCAAACACAAAACATGCTCAAACATAACAGACGCAATACCGATTACGATGTGAAAACCCCCAAATTGAGATCGATTTGTGATAGCTAAGTGAAAGAGTGGAGAAACAAATATAGCACTAGTAAAATAAATATTTTTTTAATGGTTAAATTTGAATTATTCTAGTAATTAAATTAATTGACATATTCAGTAATAATTCTATTCTAAATGCTACTACTAAAAAGTCAAATAATAATATTACATGTTAAAATAGTCAGAGAAGTTGTAATTCTAATTAAATCTTAATATTCATATTTTCATTTCAGATTATTGTATGTGTTGAAGAAAAAAAATCAACATTTTTCATATTTTAAAACAAGAGTGGTCCATTAAATTAAAAGGTCAAGGTTTTTGGTTTGTCGTTCTACAGTCCTTTTGTGAACACTTTAGGTTAATTAGACCGGTACCTACAGTTTAATGGAGATTCCCAACCGCAAACAAACATCCATGCCACCGTCAGGATTCACATTTGAAGCCTATGGTACCAAAGGCCTGACAGTCAAGGAGAAAGAACAATGTATCCAGAAATGTCCTGGAGTTTGTTTCTTTGTTGCTCATATCTCTTTGCACTGGAATAAGATGCGTCTCCTTATTTCCAAATATTTGAAATAAGGATACATTTTTTTCCAATGCAGCGGGTAAATACTAGACAGTGATCTTTTATGCCATAAGGGCTGCACCGACGTTACTCACTTTGCACTACCCAGGAAGTGCGTGTAACCTGAAGATAAGACACGGAATAACAATGCCCCCGCAACGCCCTACTATCATGTTAGACCGGGATCTACGGTTTAAAGTGGATTTAGAACCACTACAAACACCCATGGCACCGCCGACACTCGAACCCGAAACATATGTTACCGAGCGTCAGAGGTCTAGCCACTCGGCCATCAGGCCCCCGCCATAAGGATACATTGAAGAGGAAATTAAATCAAAGCTATGGCATTTGGTCCACGATGGATAAAATTTGATACGAAAACAAGATAGTACGTATATTTTATTTTTCGAGGGTCTGCACGAGTGTTGTGGAGAATGAAATATTAAAAAAAAGGAAGAGTTTAGGTTTGATGCTGATTAAATATGTAAATTCAAGATAGTACTTGACGTATTTTGTAATCTATCCATATTAATTCCGCTTTTTGCACAACACTATTTATGGATGATGATACCTTCCAGTGATATCCAGGTTTAAATGAAATTATCTGACACAAATTTAGCTAAAGAGCCTGCTACCTCATTTTCTGTAAAGTCTACATAATCATAGACCCATATAAATCTGATAGAAGATATAATGCTTAAAAGCGTTAGAGGATGATGAACTTTTTCATGATCCACGGGGATCGAAATCTGTATTTTTTATTGCTTGGAGGCTTGGAAAAGCTGACAGTTCAGATTATGAAATTGTCAACTAATTTGATCTAAGAAATAATAGAATAGTTAGATTTTCACTAGTAAAAATACTACTATAAAACGAAATACTGCATGCAAAAAAAAAAGCTCGTTAAACTATTTATGGCTGCGATTGAGTAATTATCTTTTAGAATCGTCAAATATTTGAATGATTCTACCTTCTAAATATGGTTATTTTTAATACTAAACGAGATCTTTTAATTAGATAGGCGAGCAATTACTAATTTTGAAAACAATAATCATCAAAATGGAAAATGATTTTAAGATATCATTCCATTCGAGGTAAGTTTGGAATTTAAAGGGATAGTAGAACATTTAGCTTGTCCAGGAAGTTTGAAAACACAGTCTGCAAGGAAATTGGATGCTTCGAAAGTGGTACTAAGTAACTAGTTCTAAGACACAAAGAAGATGTAACATGTTTTAAATGGAAACGTTCTACAAGCATTCGTTGTCTCTGGTATAAAAACAATTGACCAGTCTCCCTATACACAATAGGGATCAGGATCCACTTAGGAAGATCATCTGCAACATGCAACCCTATGTGGTATAAAGTGTTGAGTTTTTGGGATCATTGTTACTTGCTGTTGGGAAAATATATTATCTGCATTCAAGTATGTTACGAATTGTTGAATTAACTACAGTTGAAACGATCTGCCATCTCAAGAATTAACTGCAGTAGTTTTAATACCATTTCATAACTTTCTTTTTTACAAATGTGAAATGTTATCCAAATGTGAAGATGAGTCTAAAATAAGAGTTTGCTGTTTTAAATAGTTTATTTAAATTAAAAATTTGAAGATATTGCGAATATTCGTTGTAGAAATAGTTTCTTGTTAAAAAAAATCAATAATCCACTAATTTCTCCAGCTCAAATTGAACAAGTTTCAAAGAAAATTTTCATGTGTCACCTTATTGTGATATTTTTTGAAGAGATATTTGAAGGATGTAAGAAGTGTTTCCAAATTTACAAATGCTGATTTAAAAGAATTGATACGATTGCTTATGATTATTATTTTTTTTTCTAAACAAAAAAAAATATTACTGGCATAAAGCTAAACATTCGGTATGATTTGAAATGACTTCAAAAATATCTCTCATACATATATTATAAATAAAAATGTGCTCAAAACATTATCTCTGCTGAACGGCACTGATGGAAAACATTTTCATCGATACAGCGTTTAAGTATCTGACAAATATTCTTGTTTAAATGAAACTGTTTATCCACTTCGCTACTGTTCCTTTGATGCCTAATATCAATAGTTTGAATATAGATTGTCTCTCCAAATCAAATCATATGAAGAAGAGTTGTCTAATTTCCCAAAACGGAAAAAAGATTCATATTCTTAGCTTCAGCAATTTTACCACGAAGAATAGATGGTATGAAATTGCAGTCTTTGAATAGAATGAACCATAAATAATAATAATAAAGAGATCGAAACAATAATAATGCTATGAAGAACCATCTTTTAAAAAAATTCTTACAACTGGACGGAGTAATTTAGAATCTTTGTTTGGCTTTGAAATTTAGATGATTAATGCAGTGAGCCTTTCCCAAGAACGTTACTCATGAGCTACATGTTTAATAATTGATGAATACAATAACCGAAAAGATACTTAAGAAATTTCACTAAGTTTTCATCGCTACCAAACTTGCCTTGTCAGATTTATGTACGGCAGCTTTTAAGTCTTTGAAGAAAGGGACTACTATAACTAAAATTCATAAAGAATAAATTTATTAAAAATAGTTTGATTAGTGTGAGTAATAAGAGATTGACTTGAACATTTTTTTTATTTCCAATGACAAAGCAATGCAAAAAGAGGAAAATACAGAATAAAAAAAGAAAAGGTGCACAAAAGAGTTCAACAAAGTTGACCGAAATTAATCCCTTAAAACTTCGCTAGCTTGCTGGAAATCGCCGTCTCGGATTCGCCTTGAATATTTGTATCCGTAATGGATTTGTTAGTGACTGTACTAATGATTTTATTGCTACTAGGAAAGAATAGTAGTTCCTGTTATAGACAATTTTTGTATGGATAGTGCATTGTTTTGATGATTTTGTAAATTTGCCATTGTAATTTGTAATGTCGAAAAAAGTATTTATTTAATCTTAATCTGGGATACTAGGCGTTTAATATAAGCAAATTTTTAATAAATTATTCAGAAAATAATTCGTGAGACAAATGTGTTCGAGATTGTAATAGGGGTTTCCATTTTTCTCTGTAATATTTTAGGTCATTGGAATTTGGGTTGTTGTTGCATTATAAACGCTTTCTTATTATGTAAAACTGTAGAAATTAAGGAATGAAATTCAGAATTCCCTATATATTTTGATGGTCGTTTTAATGATTGAATAACTTGGGGTCAAATCATTGACTGACCTAGAGTCTTTCTAAAGCTTCTGGATTAAGTATTTAATTAAATTGGGAGATGATCGCTGTCGTATGAATCTAAATGTACAAAAGGATATTATATCTAATGTCTGCGTTTGACATGTTAAGACCAACAAGTAAGATAGAAAATGAATAATATAAAGCGAAATATGGGTGTATCGAAATATTTTTTAAATTGCTGTCGAGAATCTAATTGAGGAGAGCATTAGAACTATTATCTGATAATGAAAAACTTAAAGCCCTCTTATTGTAGATTATTACGGAGAACCTTGGCCGCGTAGCGGCCACTACCTCCTTCATTGTAAAATGTTGAAACATAGCGGTGGTCTCATGCCCTTTGAGTTAATAAGCAAAATAGATAATTAAATGCCCTTTTTTAAAAAGGAATTATTTATTTAATAAAATTATAAAATGAAAAATAACAAAATCAAAAATGTAAATGTTGATGAAATCAGTTGCATGTAATAAAACAGAATAAAACTTAAAGCTTTGTTTTTACATTAAAATCACATACTTTAATGCAAGGGTTAGCAATCTAATGTAAGACAACATTCATTCTTTCGGAGAATAGATATTAATGACGATAATGATTTTATGATAACGAGATATAATGAACTTCATAGTCAGAGTGAAGGTAATTGTATCCTTCTGAGCATCGGCTGGAAAGATTAAAATCAGTAATCCTCTTTTCTTTTGTTCCTGTTCTATGTTTTTTAAACTTTATTTTACCGGAAATAAAGAAACTATCATCAATATTCAGGACGATTTCTCGTATTTGGAGAAAAAAAAAAATGTGCTGAGAGTTTAATTATTCGTTGTTTATTTATTTATTTATTAAATGCTTTTAAGATTTCATTATAAAAATACTCCATTTAAAATCGCCCGTTGGAAAAAAAAAAAAAGAAGAAAATATGGAATGAGTTTAATTTGCATGTTTAGTATATAAATAATGTATTAATTATGTTCTTTATTTTGTTAATTATTTTAACTTTTTTTTTTCATCATTTGAAAAATGTTATTCTGAAAAAAGTATATGAAATGCAGAGAGTGCCATGAGAGGTGCCAAACAAACAATCAATTCTGAACATAGTTAAACAAACAATCAATTCGAAATATTTTTTTTTTCTTTTATCATTTTCTCCAGCGTTGCTATAGTTACGGGA